>OY720441.1:73164340-73293340 GCA_963082915.1 Dolichopus griseipennis | reverse complement strand
CGAAATAAATTTTTTTATACCCTACACCTATAGAATAGGTAAAGGGGTATATTAACTTTGGTATGGTGTTTGTAACCACCTAAAGGAAGCGAGCTAGATATGGAAAAGTATATATATTTGTGATCAGCGTGACCGCCTTAGTCGATATAGCCATGTCCGTCCGTCCGTCCGTCCGTCCGTAGGCACGATAACTCAAAAAATAATGGAGCTATCTTGATGAAATTTTAACTGTAGGTTACTAGGACTGAAAGTACGGCGGGGATTGCATATGGGCGAAATCGGCCCATGGGTTCGGATTCTGGACCTTTTAATCGGTTTCAGGGCTAACGAACAAATATAAAAAATCACGATAACTCAACAACTAATGACATTATCTTCATCAAATTTGTGCTGTAGGTTACTAGTAATGAAACTACTTCGGGAATTGCGTAAGGTCGGGATTGGACCATGGGTTCGGAACCTAGAACTTTTTGATCGAATTTAGGCCAAACGAGCATAATTCCGAAACCAATGAAGATAGAACCTTCAAATTTAGTATCAGGGTGTCCCTTCCTATTTCCTAAGTGTCTTGTGAATTTGGGTCCCATTGGAGTAGTGGGTCGGGGACCAGCCACACATTTCCGAAGACCTTAAAGCATATCTTTAAAATTAATAAAGATAACAACTTGAAAAAATGTAGAAGCTTCCAATTTGCCACAAGGGTGTTCTTTACTATCTCTTGCGTGTTCCCCTAATTTGGGATCAATTGGAGTGGTGGTTCTGTACCCCTCTCAGACCTCCCAAGTTTTAAAGGCTTATAATCGAAATTACTAAAAATAGTTACTTAAAATTAGGATAGACCGTTCAAATTGTGTACAAGGGTTAACTAGTACTATAAGTACAGCGCGGACTATATAAGGGCGAAATCAGCCCAACGGTTCGGATTCCGGACCTTTTAATCGATGTCAGGGCTAAGGAACATATATAAAAAATCACGATAACTCAACAACTAATGAGGCTATCTTCATGAAATTTGTGCTGTAGGTTATTGGCAGCGAAACTACGGCGGTGATTACGTACGGTGAGGATTGGACAATGGGTTCGGAACTTAGAACTTTTTGATCGAATTTAGGCCAAACGAGCATAATTCCGAAACCAATGAAGATAGAACCTCCAAATTTGGTATCAGGGTGTCCCTTCCTATTTCGTAAGTGTCTTTGAGATTTGGGCCCCATTGGAGTAGTGGATCGGGGACCAGCAACTCAGTTCTTAGGCCCTTAAAGCATATTTTCGAAATTAATAAAGATGGTAACTTGAAACAAATGTAGAAGCTTCCAATTTGCCACAAGGGTGTTCTTTACTATTTCTTGCGTGCCCCCCTAATTTGGGATCATTTGGAGTGGTGGTTCAGAACCTTTCTTAGACTCCCCAATGTGTAAAAGCTTATCATCGAAATTAATAAAACTAGTAACTTAAAATTAAGATAGAGCGTTCCAATTGTGTACAAGGGTTAACTAGTATTGAAAGTATGACGGGACTGCATATGGGTGAAATCGTACCATAATTTCGGGTCCTGGAACCCTTGAAAAGTTCAAGGACTAACAAACATATATCTTACAAACACCATAACTCAAAAAATAATGCCGGTATTTTGATGAAATTTAACAGTAGGTTACTAGTAATGAAAGTACCATGGGAATTGGTTGTGGTCGAGTTTAATTTCGAAGCCAAAGAATATATTTCCTATGTCCTATGTGTCTCCGAAATCTAGACTTTATTGTAGTGGTTCAGCTATGTTCAAAGGTACTTGCTGCATTTATGTTAAATTTATTTTTATATTTAAATGAATTATATGAAAAGGTGTAAATTTTTAATTGTATTTTAGAAATACATTTATTGCATATTTTGCGTTTATAAGCTTTTCTATTAGGTATATAAACTAACCATTTAAAATAATTGCAATTTTTAAAAATTTGGATTATTAAATATATTATGCTTTGATTATCTTTTTATCACAAAATTTAATAATTAGAATTTTTTCATTTTGTAATTGAATTGGAATAAATATATTTTCATTAATTTCAAGTTTGTTTGTTTTTTAATATTTTTAAATAGATAAATTAGTAAGAATTTGTAATATTTTTTAATAGATAGGGTAATTAGAAAATGTTTTTAGTATTATACAGTTAATTTGGTTAGCTATGTCTTACGATCAAATTAATAACAGCTTCTATGATGTTAAAATGACTTATGGATATGTCCTTAAATTTGAACCAAATAGGTGTAGGGTATTTCTAAGTCGGTTGCACCGACTGACTGTTTCTTTACTTGTTTAAACTAAATTAGGTATATTAAAAAAATTGAAAATAAAATTTATAATTTGCATTTGATAATGCAAAATTCAATTCAAAAATCAACATTTATTTTACGTACATATAAATAATAGATACATTATTTAGCAAGGTTTGAGTAGGTACATTATAGAATGCTAGCAATAAACAAGTTTTTCGATTTGACTCTAAACAAAGGAAAGAATATAGAATGTATAGCAACATTTTTGAAAAATATATATACAAAACAATAATAAATGGAGAAATAGATCATTATTGAAACAAAATAAACATATAAAAAAATTTAAAATCTTTTATTAATTTATTTAATTTAAGCAAGTACGCACTTAAATAAAAAAAATATTAATTGAAATTAAAAAAAATTTATACCAAGAAGGGATTTGAACTAACGACCCCAGCATTTTATAAAATACGAAACATATAAAAAGTAGATTAACTAACTTATTCATCTTCAAGTTTTTAAGATACAACAAGAAATTATATGAGTCATTTATTTATTTTTTGTGTATCTATTAACGGTTGTAACGGTTGCAATTTTATTTAACATACTCTTAAGATAAAGTACATAATGAAATTACAAATAGTTTTTAATTAGAAAAAGTTCTTCTTTCAATTGACCTTCCGTCATTCTGTGACGGGCCAACAGCTAGTATATGATATTCATTTAAATTTTAATTTCAATTTATTTTGCTTTATTTAATATACAGTGACATGATACTAAGCGATTGTAATAGCTTGGGATTTAATTGGGTAGAACTTAAGATTATTAAGGTAACTCTAGTAAGAAATAGCATCTAGATCGTCATTTAATTTAGCAATGGAATCATTTAGGATTTGAAAAGAACTACTAAGATGAATTGTCATCATCATAAAAAGAACAAGATGAAGATCCTAAATATTCCAGTAAATCATTGATGAATAACCAAAATAGTCAGTACCCTACAATCTAATGGAAGCGATTCAGACTTACATTCATTAAGTTCCAAAAACTGCATAAGACTTTTAAGATTTCCTACAAAACACACCGCACTAGTATGGAACCTGAAGTAAGTAGATAGGTTTTTACAGAGCAATTGATTATTTACAATAATAAAAGCTTAAGAAAAGTCAAGGAGTAATAATACTGTAGCTCTCTTTTTGTCTATATCACAATAAAATTGGTCGACAGTTTCAAGAAAAGCAGTTTTAGTGCGCCGACCCTTCTTCAAACCAGATTGCCTCCACATATTAAAAGACCTGATAAGAAGCTGAAAGGTCTAAAATCTGAAATTTGAGGATTTGACTTTTTAAAAACAGTCACCACATTTTCCACAAATCTTGAAAATTAAAAAATGTTAGAGCAAAGTTGAAAATGTGGGTGATGAAAAATATGAACATACCATAAGCCAAATTTACAAGTCTTCACTTTTTTACTCTCATTTACAACAACTCTGTAACTCCGTAAATGTAAAATTTTATTCATTTGCAACATTTCTTAAACTGCATAACTTTTCACATCAAAAAAAAAAAAAAAAAAACTTTTTTTATTCTATAACATTTCTACTCATTTTTACCCATTAATTTTGACTTATTTAATGTTTTTTTAAAAATAAAAAAACCGTTATAAAACTTAAAATTCAATAAAAGATAGTGGAATAATATAAATTGAAATTACATCAAGTTATTACTCTTAATAATAATAATGATCAGCCTAAAATTATGCAAACTTTTCTGCTTTTTAAAAACTACTCAAATCATTATAAATCAAATTATAAACTACTGTCATGACAGTAAATTTTTTTTTCTTATTAAAAAAGCATTTAATGTTGTCTTCAAAAAGCTTTTAAAACTAACTTTAAACTCTTTTAATAATAATAAAAAAATTAATTCAGTGATAAGTGTTGCCATAAAACATTAATTTTAATATTTTAAAAATCAAAACAATTTTTTTTTCAATCATAATTTTATTAAATTAAAAACTTTTATTTAAAAATCTTATATTATTTATTAATTATAGTATAAATTATAATTTAAAGAGTAAGTAAAATCGAACTTGTATAATTTAATATATCAAAAAAAAAAAAATATAATTCAATTCAACCATTAAAATATTATATAGAAAACTTTTTAAAAAATGATAAAAGTGCTGTTAAGGTAATATAATATTATTTAAAATATATTTTATAGCACTTTAGTAATAACTTTTTTTTTTCAATTTTTTTTTTTTTTTACTTTCTTTTAATTTAATTTTATTATTTTTTATATATAAATAAATTTTTCATTTATTTTAATAACTTTTGTTATTGAACTGACATTTAAAAAACATTAAGTTTTCTAGTAAATTTTTTTCTACTTTATTTTTTATCTATACATTTATATATATATAAGTAATATATATATGTATGTAATATACTTGTGTTAACAATCATTCCCTTAAACAATTAAAAAATTTAATAACTTTTCACATAAAAAAAAAAAAAATATTAAACTTAATTTTATACACATAAATATATATATATACAGTGAAAGTTCTCTAAGCCGGATGTTCTTATATACGGACATCTCTTTAAGACGAACAGTTTTCTCAAAAACCAATTCTTTTTTTAAATTTTTCATACAAAACACATTCTTTTAACCGGACACTCTAATAACCGGACGCGGACACTTAAATCATTCGTTAAATTTCAAAAAAATCTCCCATAAACGGACACTTGTAATTTATGAGCAAGCTTTTTTTATTTAGGTATGCATTCTAATTATTAGAATTACATATTAGAATCTAATACATACATAATTGGATTTGAATAATATTATGTTTGCCTAATACATAGAGGTACTTTTTATTGATTATTTTTCAAAAGATTCTGAGCAAAGAAGAGATAGTATTAGTATGTATTATTAATAAGAATGCAAACTTGCTCTCTTAAGAATCAAAATTTTTTCCATTTTTTAAAAATAATACGTATTAGGTTTATTACGCATACGTATTATTAGGTAAAGTCCACCAGTTCTTGAAGAATTGCAAATTAAAACCTACCTTAAGTCTGACAAACTATTGATAGTTTAAAAAAAATTTGCAACATTTAAAGAGGCATTCCAGTTTATAAAAAACTTAGAAACACATTTCAAAAATAATGTTTTGAAAATTGACCAGGAAAAAATACGGCACTCAAAGATATCAAATTATTTTCAAAAGACTATTAATTCTTAAACTCTGGAATGGAAGTAGTATGAAATTTAAACAATTAATATTAATCTGTATTGAATTTATTGAATTTTTGTTTAATTTTTTGTAGTAATTTCTAATTTCTTTTGTTATTTAGTTTTTATGTTGTTTTAACACTATAATTTTGCCCTTGAAAAAACGGTGCCGTGATATAACGCCATATGCGATAAAGCCATAATGGCATTATGACTCAATCGATTGAGTCATAAAGCCATAATCGCGAAATTCTTTAATATGGCTTTAAAACAAACTCGAGTTAGTCATAAAGCCATATTGTGTTTTAAAAATTTTTAGTCATAACACCATATAATTAAAATTTAATGATTGAGTTAAAATTGTTATATATTACAAAATTTTACAGCTATCATTATTATATTATTTTGTTGAAAAGAAGTAATATTCGTGACTTTTTTGATGAAACATATAAGCAATTTAGAGGTATTTGTCCATCAGTAAATTTTGGGGAAATGCGAGACATCTTTATAAAATTAAAGCAACATTTTCCCAAAAAAACCAACAAATTTTATTAGGAGGAATATTATGCGTACACCATTTTTATGTCACCTACAATAGTGTTATAAACAATAGATCAACGGAACTATCTAATAAATGGTACATTTGAAGTTACACCCTGTTCTAATACTTTTAAGCAATTACTCATAATACATAAAGCACACGCTGAATATGTACAAGGTGAATATTAGGGTATAGGGTAGGCACGTAATTGCCGCCGCGCACGCGTATTCGCGGCCGCGCCGTATCCAGACGAGCCGCGTTCGCGGATAGCCGGGCGAACCTCGACGATATCAGACTTCTACGACTTCTACAGAATATGTACACATATTATATATACGTTATGCCGCATTGGGAGGGATTTTAGAGTAAGATTCAAAATCAGGGTATTCGCTTTTTCCAGAATATTTATATATGTATATATGTAATGAGAGATTCTGAATTAGGAGAGATCTTATAAACGGGTACAAAATCAATGACACTGGCTACGCATAGAAGGTATATTTGTCACCAAATTATAAACTTCGAAGTAATAATATTTCTATTGTTTTTTCTAAAAAAAATTGTTTGAAGTGAGTCATAACGCCATTATGGCTTTATGACTTATTCGAGTGTGATTTAAAGCCATATTAAAAAATTTCGCGATTATGGTTTTATGAGACACACAAAAGAGTCATAAAGCCATTAAGGCTTTATAACATATGGCGTTATATCACGGCACCGAAAAAACAATATTAAAAAAATTAATAAAGAATTTAAGAAAAGTTATAAAAAATTTTTTTCTATTAACCGGACAGTTCCCATAAGCGGACGAAAATTTTAGAACCGTGAGTGTCCGTTTATGAGAGCTTTCACTGTATATATATATTAAAAATACATAAAATAATAATAATATTTATATGGTAGTTATTTTAACCAGTAAATTCCTTTTCTTTAAAAAAAAAAAAACAAAAACTCATCAACAAGTTTTTTATTTTTACTGGAAAACACTTTTTTTTTTTTTTTAAAGTAATTTTTTATTAAAAACAAAAACAAAAACAAAAAAAACAAAAATAACAAACTTCACAATTCATTTATCATTTTCCGATAATGATTTACTCGATTCCATTAACGATTCATTCAGAAAATAAAATTATTTTACAAAAAAACCCATCCAACCAATAGCAAATTTTCATTCAATAAAAATAAAAAAAAAAAAAAAAAAACAAAAAAAAAAAAAAACAAAAAAAAAAGCAAAAAACAAACACCCAACAAAGGATTATAATTAAGTTAAATAATAAAGTCATTGAATAATATAATTTTTGTTGTTTTTTTTTTGGATGCATTACTGGACAAGGACATTTTCTAGAAGAACAGCAATACCAGAGATAACTATATACAGATAAACCAGTTATTAAAAATAAAATTTTTTGTAAATGAAACTAGATTTTAAGCTGGATTGTAATGAAAATTACTGGAATTACAAAAAAAATAAACCTTGTAATAAAGTGTAAATGATGGCAAATATTGAAAAAATTAATATCGTTGTCATGGTAACAGTATTTGAGTTTAAAACTTAATATTTTGAATGATATTAAGGATAACATTGAACAGTGTATTTTGCAAAAGCAGGTTTCTAAGTTATTTTTATAAAATATTTATATGTATGTAAATGTGAGATTCTGAGTTAGAAAAGATTTTAAGGTTAGTTAGAAAATTAGGATTTCAATAATTTGTTTAGCAGGATTTGAACTTCTTTATTATTGAAAATCTGTAATAATATATCGTCGCTTTACAATTAAAACTGACCATCTGAAAAAAACATGGTTTTTTATAAAACGTCTTCAAAATTTTTGCAACTGTAAAAAATGTATGGCATTGAAGATAGTCAATTATGGAATTTAGGGTTTCCCCCCTTTTCCAACGAAGATTTTCTTAAATTTTTTTTTTATTATTAAATATTAAACTTTCATCTTGAATTTGGCATATTTAACAAAAAAAATGCCATTTTTGTAGATGGTCACTTTTTGCTGTAAAGCAACGATATATAAAAATATCAAAGAGAAGTTTAGAAGGGGTATAACATTTGTATATATGTACACAGTCAAATTAAATCACAGGCAAATGATAATAAACTCAAAAAAATTAAAAGCTTGTGTTAATATTACCTGTTAACGGTTTACAGACATCATCTAAAAAATGAAAAAGAAATATTAAATTTAAAAAGTTTTCATCTAAAGTCTTTTGTGGCTGATTGTTAATGTTCAATTTTAGAATTTCTCCAATTAGGCAAAACCTTTTTACCTACAATAAAATACCTGCAATGTTATCTCTTTAAGTTTTTTTTTTGAGAAAGATGAGCCACATACTGAGCGGGTTCTTCCCACTAAAATGTACTCCTTCGATAGCCTGAACAGTGCCAAAAAAACGAAATATTTATCCAATCTGGTTGCAGAATAAAATGAGGGATGGAATAGGAGGAGCGGTAAAGGTTCGAATTAGATTGGAAGAGCTATGAAATTAAAAATTAAATGGATGATTAAAAGAATTACATATAGCCTTTTAAAATTAATTCTGGTAAAATTCAGAAATTAGGAAACTCATATGATGATAATGTACTCGACAACTTAGGGGTTCAACACATTAAATTCGGCCTTTGTTTTGAAAGTTCTATTTCAGATGGTAGCCTACGTTTTGAAAGTTCTATTTCAAAATGTGCCTATTTCAGATGGTTCGTAAATTTGACTCAACTGCTAAAGGACTTTTGCAGGAGAAATATTTTTAATTTTATTATTTTAAAATTCATAAAATGTTACTGCCTTGGGAATTTTCGAATGCTAATATTTATACAGACATTTAAAGAATTTCCATTTAACAAGGACGCTATTTAAAAAACAATTTAAAGAACAGACAGTTGAAACAAAATTTGAAATAACCAAAATCTGAAAAATATTTAAAAAAAAAAAAAACTTATAAATTTAAAACGGGTCGGTATACTTGTGTTATTCATTTAAAAAGGGATCGTAAAACTGGGTAATTAGGTAAAGAGTATAATATAACCTTCAAACTTTTTTTTTTCCTTCAATACAGTTCTCTTACATACGATTATTAATGAACTAGTTTTAGATTACTTAAGCATTTTACAAAATTTTTTTATAGTCAGAGAAGAAAAACAAAAGTTTTAAGAAATTATAAATTAAGTTGAAATCAAAAGATATTCTTTATAAAGGTGTGTACACACATATAAAATTCATAGATTATAAATTAGAAAATTAATGGTTTTCTAATCAAAATGATGAGTTTGCAAACTAATAATTATAGTTTGGAAAAAAAAATTTATTCCCATTCATGATTAATTAGAGGTAATTAAGCAAACATTACACTTTATAACTTAAAATGCTATTAAAACTTTTGTTAAATAATAGTTATATATAAAAGATAGAAAACTTTGGAATTTTTTTTATGGTGTTCAATATTAGAATTATTAGATCAAAAGGTATTTTATTGAAATTTTTTATATTATATATATATATAGATTTATCGATCTTTTATTTTACGACTGTGTATTGTTGCATGAGTTAAATAAGAAAAGGATTTAATAGTGTGGCGAAGTCTGTTAACTTATAAGTAAGAAAATCAAGGGACAATTAGTTCATTATGGTTCACCAACCTTCATTTACAACACACAATAGTATTTAACAGATCACTGTTATGATGTAAGTATTAATTTTAATTTATTTTATATTTTGGTATACAGGTAACCTTCCTACAACGCCGTAGATAGGTTCTTAAAAATTGCCGCGGTGCAGGAGACATTAGCTCCGTACAAAAATCAGAGTTTGGCCAAAATTGATCCTTATATGGTATATATTTAATATATTTTTGTATATAATTATTGAATCATAACAACATAATCTGAAAATAAAAATTTTCAAATCTACTTAACATATTTAAATTGCAATATTTAATAAATCAAAACAAAAATAAAACGATAACTATCTACAAATCTTACTATTCTTCATAGGTATGTAGGATTTGAGTCTATCTCGTACATTTTGTTCGTGGTAATGCCAATTCAAAATAGGAACTGGATTCACTATCAGATTCGAAAACCCTAACGTTGATTACTGGTCTTAAAAAATATTTTATTAAAATCTGTATGCTCTCGTATCGTGAATCTTAAATTTCATGGTAGGGAGATATGCTATTTTGAAGATATCTTCCAAATACTTCTTCTCTATTTCTTGTAGATCGTTCTCTAATAAAGTTCTAATAAAGATCGTTCTATTAAATAAAGTTAATGAGTGGTACAATGGTTAGAGTATCCCTGGTTCGATTTCTGATGAAAGTGAAAAAAAATTTTATCTGGTTTTCGAAATCGACTCAGCTACGATTTTCCATTATGGTCAACACCAATAATTAATAATTATATATCTTTAATAAAAAAAATTACTAATACATCCATACAAAACCATTACAAAATATAAACAAATATTTTAATTTAATAATATAGAACTCACATATATATAGAACTGCCTTGTAATCTAATATGAAATTATTACGATATAACAAATAGCATTGTAACTATTGAAAATCTAAGAAGTTTCCACATATTATAAGTCCTAGTACTATCTCATATTTAAATTGTATGTGGAATTCATTGAGATCAATTCCAATAATTAAAATATGATATGCCTCCCCCTTGTTCCAATATGTACCTATGTTAAATACAGGCTTACCTTATAATTAAAAATTTCCTTATAGTTAAATAAAATTTATAATAAGAAATACAGTTCATTTACTTTTAATATATTATATAAAATACAAACGACATAAATATTGTAATTTATTTAAAGAATCTATTATTAAAATATTTTTTACATTTCATTTATTTTTATTAATTTCATTCGTTTAATATTTATTTAAATTTTGATTGAAAAAACGTTTAAATAAAACTTCAGTTTGTCCTTCAGTTATTAATTTGCTTTTGTCAAAATATGCCTTTAAGTTTTAAAAATTTACCAAACTGTCAAAATGTCAAATTTTTACTAATTACTCAATTAGTTACAAATTTTACTAGTAAATTAAAAAAGTAATTAGATTTGAACAAATTCTATTTCAATAAAACTAAAATTAACTCTAGGCAATTCAAATTACAAAAAAATTTAATTAAATTTTTAATTTATAATATTATATTATTAAACATACACTTGCCATTATTTAATCTCAAAAATATTTGAAAAATGTCAACAAATTTCTTTAAATTCGAGTTAAGAAACCTATGGCAGATTTTTATGAGTTTTTCCAAATCTGTTCGCTTTCTTTTAATACATGTAAAATATAATAATATAAATAAATATATTTACCTACAAATTACAATAGGTATTTTATATTTCCAAATTATATATTACACATATATATAAATATTACAAATTATATATTATGTAACGAGATATTTTGCAAAAAAATGAATTTATAAAATATGATTGCCCTTAAGTCGTCTTTTACTTCACACTTGAATTGTTACCATACGAACTTGAAACAAAATTCTCGCTTATGTTGTTTTTATCTTGAATCAACTGTAATTTTTTTTATTTTATTTTTTTTTATACTTTGCCACATATTAATACATATTTATTAAATATATATATATAGCTAAAGAATTTAAGAATTTATTTAATTAAATTTAAGATTTAGCGTATTTATATGGCTGTCATTTTTTGTGATATAATTTTTTTAAGCATGTACTGGGTAGGTATGAGTATATAAGAATGTTTATGTATTAAAGCACGTCTTTACACATTTCAACACCAAACATATTGCAATTTTAACAATTTTATTTTTGAATATATTTTTTAGATTCAGTTAAGAATGAAAATTTTAATAATATATATTCTCGTATGTTCTTTAATAAATTAACTGCCAAATTTATTTCTAAGTCAAAGTTCAAAGTGTTACCAAGTGTCTTCCAATATTAATCCGCTATTACAGTAATCGCGAGTATTAAGTATAATTAATATCTTTACATTCATACATATTTCTTTTATTCAACAAAAAGCAAGGATTTTTCTCCAGGGTTAAGACCTTATATTTCTTTAACTGATGATTACGCTTTGCTTTATTTTTCACAAAAAAAAAACGATGGAAACTCAGTTAATTTCTGTCCTTTAACACATGACATATAAATGTCAAAAAATGGATGTATAAGTTTTCAAATCGGATAAAAGATAGCGTCCTATAACCACGCTTTAAAAAGTTTTTTTTTTGAAATCTTGTTTCTAGAAAATCTAGTTTTCAGAAAGTCTCATTTTTAACGATTTTATAGTTGGATACAAAATTAAACAAGTGATGAAAAAAACCAAGGGTTTTTAAAAAAGCACATTTTCAAAATAATATAGTGTTTCATACTGAGTATTTTATCGGAATATAATGGAGGAGCTTCAATGTAAACGTTTAATTTAGGAAATATATACGTTGGTGACTAAGTTACTACTTACTTATAAGAACTGTAATTTTTTTAATTTTTATGCCCTACTAGCCCCTCTATGGGAAATTGAGATTTTCTCTATTGAAAATCTTTTAACATATGTTAAAGTATAATGTTGGACCTTAAAATTTTGTATATTAACAAAAAAAAATTTGAACAGGTATTCAAGTTACAGGTGTTTAAAAATATCAAAATTTCAATTTTCAGGCCCTTATAGCTGCAAAACAGGGGACGTGACAAAAAAAATTTGTTAACTGACTTCTACTTATTTCTGACGATCAAACTACTCCCAAAATTTTAAGACCCTAGCTTGGCCCGTATACAAGATATGTGTAGCCAAAAATTTTGCAAAAATTGAGTTTTGCATAATGGTAAATTTTAGTACCGTATGACAACCCTGAACATTTGTCTTTTAAAAATTTATAAAGTTTATAAAACCAAACCATCTTTTGCCGTTTTCAAATTGAAAATACACCTAATAGAACTCTTGTTATAACAATTTGAATATAGGGCTTTTCCCAACTTTGTGGGGCTACAGCTCCGTAACGGGTGGGGCTACAGAAAAAAATTCTTCTACGAAATAATTTTTTTTGTAATACCTACTCGTGGTTAAAATTTCTTTTATCTATTTCAAACGATGTAAAAGTTTTTGTAAACATACGGACAGACAGACGGACGGACGGACGGACAGAGTGAAACTATATAGGCACATTTTTACAAAATTTTTTGTAAATGTGCTAAAAACATGATCTGTTGGCTCTTCTATTCTAAAATCAATATAAGTTAAACAAAAATATTATAGTCAAAAACTACTAAATATCGAATACTAAACTTTTAATAATTTTTAATAATATAAATATAACACAAATATATAAATTTGATTTTCAGTCAAAGTTCCCTAAATGTCTCTGCTTATGATATTTTATACCAAATCATATAAATCTTTTAAGGTTATTAACAACAAAAAATATAAAAACAAAAGAAAATTATAATTAAAATTGTAACATAAGATGTAAAAACGTCACATGAATTATATTTAGATATTAAAGGTTTATATTAAATACAAGTTTAACAACATCAACCATGCAAAATTAATCAATTTAACCTTCTATGGTAACTATCAATTACTATCGTTCATCATATGCCACTATATTCAAGTTAAAAAAATTCTGTTTCTGTTCTTTTATAAATTTTCTGTCCCTTTCTTTTTATCTGACTTTATGTAACAATTTTTTTTTTTGCTTTTCTTAAAACACTTTTAAATTTAAATCTGGAGTAAACATATAATAATATTATTGTGTATATACCACCTTTCTTCTTTTAATTTTGTTTTATTATTACAAGGTTATTCATACGTATGTTCAATGTCTATTATATGCTACGTATATATATATATATTTAAAATAAAATTAACTTAATGCCTTGACTAATATCCATAGTATTAACGTCTGTCAAGTTTATAAAAAAAAACAGTAAAAAAAAAAAATAAGAATTTAACCTTTCTTTCAGTTCAGTTTAATGCCTTCCAGTTTTTGAAAACAAAATTCAATCCAATTAAAATGAATATAAAACATTTTAACCAGAATATTTTTGTGGTTTAAACACTAAATGAACTAAATTTTTTTTTTTTTTTTTTTAAATTTAAATTAAATTAAATGTAAAAAATAATTGAATTCATTCCCACACTCCTACAATAATAAAGTAGTTTATAATGTAATTTATAATTTTAAGCTGGTGCCTTAAAGTATATTTAGACCAAGACCTGGGTGTTTCGAAGGGCTATTTAAGATCATCTGTTTCTTAATTTAACTGTTATCTAGAGTTTATATACATTATTAGTTAAATTTGTAGTTTTTTTTTTATTACTCCACTATTAAGGAGTATAGGGAATTCATCAAGTCTATTATTTAAAATAGGCTTCAGTTTCTTTAATCGTTATATTCACTAAGCCGTTGATTATTCGGGTGCGGCTATTGTATAAGATACACAAATGTTAGTTTTGTTCGCCATCTATTATCCTACACAAGAGTTATTTATATAAATATCAATATTAAATCTTATCTTATATTACGATAAAATTATAAAATTTTACGATATTTTTTTATTTAGCATGAACATATGATCAGACCAGGGTTTGAACCCGAGACTTTCCATGTGAAATGTCCAATTGGTCAACTGTTAATCACTTATCATTTATCAATTAATCAAAATATGAACGATGTAACTGAAAAAATGTTACATAAGTCACTAGTCAACACGTCAATTAATTATAAGTTTCAAGTTTGATAAGTTTTTGTTGGATCGAACCTGTTTTAATAAAAATTCATAAAAGCAATGATTAGTAAAAAACATTCGCTTATAAAAAAAAATATTTTTTTTTAATTATTGGATTAGTAATAGGTAATTGAAATAAATGAACCCCGACCTATAAAGAAAGGTTAATGATGTTTTATGTAGTCGGAAAAATTTTAAATTCAGGAATCGATTCTATGCTTTTGTTTTTTTAAATTCTGCAACGTCTTAAAATTGATTTAGGGCCCAAAGTTAGAGAAGAGTGTTTCGATTATATAATGCTTAGATAGATACTTTAAAAAATAAAGTAAATTGCTTCAGTGAATCAAACTAAACTCTCTTGAGCTTTATTTACTATTAATTGAAACATTAAAATCCAAACACTGTACAAATTTTAACATTTTATTTCGGTTCTTCAGCACCAATTACTTATCAGTTATTACTAAACAAATAATCATATATTGTTTTCAATTACTTGCTGCTAAATGGGGTTTTGGTGCCACAAAATTTTAATAAAAAAAAATGCTTAAGCACCTACTTGATAATTTGATTAGTGATAAGTGGTTGTTGCAATAGGGTTCTGATGTAAGTAATTGCAACAAAATGCTGAAATATAAAAAAATATCTAAGGCAGTTATCTAGACGTTCATTTGCACAATAAATAAATGTAGTTAATTTTAATTCAAATCATAATATGCAACATAAACAACACACTTAGTAAAGATTCAATTAAAATAAAATAATTACATGTTATGAATAAACTTACTCACCTTCTTGTTTTGGTCTGATAAACATTTCCTAGAACTTTACAATGAATAATATTTTATATAATATTAATTTTGTATAATATAATAGTAGGCTTATATTTATTACGAGGTAATTCAGTAACCTTAAACCCTATATATTGTAACACTTTTAATAAGATAATAATATGCAGTTACATAATATATTATACAATCTTTAATTAACAGGTTTAATTGATAAATAAATTTTTTAATTATATTAAATCTGAAATGTAAAGTAATGTAAGCAAAAGCTTGTTTAATGTCTTGTTCGTTGTTTAATTTCTAGAAGACGGAGATGAAACAAAATTAGATTTAATTGCACCTTGCAACTCTTCGTTGCTGAGGTATAAACCTATAAGAGCTATAATATATACGAAAATTCACATCATTTTCAAAATTTCCTCTAGAAATCATATTTTTCTATTGTTTCCACAATCCGATAGCTTTTTATACCCGTATGACTATATAGTCCAAGGGTATAATAAATTTGCCATTACGTTTGTAACGCAGAGAAGGAGGGGGGGTAGATATAGACTCAAGTGTATGAATCGGATCAGAATCGAAAAATAAATCGATTTAGCTATGTATGTCCGTCCGTCCGTCCGTCATCACGATAACTCAAAAAGTAAAGGAGCTAGTTTTTATGCAAAAAACGGAATCGAGTTTTAAATTCAGCCATTTTGGTTCACGGGTTCGAGTACCTGCCATACAACTTCTAATTTTATATGAGCATTACTCTATACCCATGGAAGCTGCGTGTCTGAAATTTTGCCAAAAGTAGTTTAGTATAATGGCCAAAGTTACTGCAAAATTTGGTTGGTCTACTGCAGAGGGTTCGAGTAGCTGCCATACAACTCCTTCTTTTATATGAGCTTTACACTACACCTGATGAAGCTGGGTGTCTGAAATTTTGCAAAAAATAGTTTAGTGTAATGGCCAAAGTTACTGCAAAATTTAGTTGGTCTACTGCTGAGGGTTCGAGTAGCTGCCATACAACTCCTTCTTTTATATGAGGATTACACTACACCAAATGAAGCTGGGTGTCTGAAATTTTGCCAAAAATAGTTTAGTGAATGGCCAAAGTTACTGCAAACTTTGGTTGGTCTACTGCAAAGAGTTCGAGTAGCTGCCATACAACTCCTTCTTTTATATGAGCATTACTCTGCACCTAATAAAGCTGAATGTTTGAAATTTTGCCAAAAGTAATTAACCGGATGATATAATGTATATGTTACGGTCATACGGGTATCCCAGAGTTGACACAGTCTACTCTACTACACCCTTCCTCGTTTTTTATATTCTTGATTATTTTTTATGAAATACTAATCCTTGGCTCAGGCATCACATTTATTACTACTTTCTTAATCCCAAGATCTGGTCTTATCAAATTCAATCGATCAGATCTCACGGTCGAATATTCTTACACAACCTAGCACCACCAATGAATCACTAAATAAAACATCTATTGGTAATATTAAAGCAGAAACCATTTCTGAGAAACTAGAAATTATAATCTCCAATCAACTAAGATCCAAATAGTATAAAAACTCCAGAATTAGGTTAGCGATGTGAAACAATACATAGAAACTCTGATTGATGATAATGAAATATTAAGCATTGAAAATAAGCAACTAAAATATGAATTTCAGAAAAATAAAATTGAACTTGAGAAAAAATTCTTAGGCATGAGGAACTCGTTTGTTGAAGTTACATGATCTTGCTGTATCTTTAGCGGCTCTTGACTATGAACTATGTCAAATTTAGTGTTCACTGATTTTCCAATTCTAAAATTAATCATTAATCAAAGTTCAAACAACCGCATTTACTAGAAGAGTTCTATAACTAATATTTTTATTAGCAAATCATAATGTATTAATAAACGTATATTATTTTACATTAATTTTATTCTTAAAATTTTAACTATACATTTTAAAATGATATGCACTTTGAATCTAAATTTGTAAAAGAAAGTCAAAAGTTTTAATATATACCTTACAGATACAGTTTCTATTATATAGTTGTTCCATTAAGTACAGAAAAACTGAAAAGTGATGAAACAAAATAATCAATGAGTATAAAATTTAAATAATCCCTGAAACTAGAATTCTAGTTATTAAAATTGATATAAAGTATATCTTGATCCATATACCAAAGATTCAAAAGGGAACAAAATTTTAGTAAATTAATACTTTTTATATTTTTACCCTGTTCTCTTTATTACAAAATATCAATCTCGTATTACACGATACTTTACAAAATACAAAATATAAAATTTTTCCCAAAAATGATATCAAAAAAATCTCTAAAAACCTTGGCATAAGCGTTTCTGAAAATTGAGGAATTGTATTCACCGTTAAAGTAGTAGCAGAAAATGCTTTAGTAGGAGTTATTTCCTAAAGATATTCCTAAAGACATAAAGATATTTCTTCATTTTCATTCGTTTAGGTCTTGACTAATTGTAAAATATCTTAAAATTCGGTTTTTTATATTTAATTTCCAAAGCCTATTCTTGAGTAATTTACTACTATTCTGGGATTTCATAGGGAAATCATACAGCGATCTGAAAGTCTAAACATCTTAGGCATCTTCTTTTATTGAATTTAAACCAAAGATGTCTGCATTTAAAAAAATTCAGGTAGGACTCAAGTGCTCATTTCTACACAGTGGAATTTTCTAGGTGGTTTAAAAATAAACTTATTTATTGTGACAACTGGTAGAATATGAAACATGCTTCCATCTAATGTGTTCCCCTTTGATAGAAGTATACAATTATACAATTTACAATGTTTCAAAAAGAACCTATATTAGTTTTTTCTAACCTATCCCCAAATCTCGCCAACCCTTCTATGCTATTTTCCTTCCAACTCCTTTGCCTCGTTGCCAAGTTTACATATCCATTAAAAAAAAAAAAAATATACATTTTAACTAGAGCCTTTCTTTAATTTTCAATTAACAATGAACACATCTGTTTATATTAGTATACTAGAAACTAATAATATTAAATACTGGGGAATTAGACCAACTGCCATAAGTCCTCTTTGACCAGTTTTGACACATTGATACTGGGAAATCCTTTATTTAATTGAAATTTAGAGGAATTCTAAATTTTTTACATTATGATTTTTCTTACATTTAAAATTTGGTTCTTTTACCTCTAGCTTTACCTCCAACTGTCATAGTCTCCCTAAAGTAATACATAATTAACTTTCAAACTTAACTGTTGGTATGACAATTAATTAAAACCCAGTTAACAAAGCGAATTTGTGAATTAAGTTTTAAAGTTAGAAGTAATTTTGTTAAGTAGCAACTAACGGTAACCCCCTTTTCAGCTTAAGCTTAAAACTTGTTAAAAAAATGTTTATTAATTGTCCAATAAATGATTCCAAGCAAATAATCGAACAGACATACAATAAACTCTTAAAATTACATAATTTTATAAAAACAATTTTATGAGTTTTAAAATTGAAATGTTTACAAATTAATCAATTAGTTCTGTTTTAAAAATAACTATCATTCATTAGTAACAGTTCAAATCATTAGTAACAAACAATTTTTTAGTTTTAAATAAGTCTGTATCAAATATATTTTTAAAAATTTTCACTAAAAACTAAAGAACGCTGAGGTTCAAAACTAAAAAATACATTCAATACGATGAACATTTTACAAAGTATGAAAAATTGAAACCTAAGTATAAAAATATACATATAACAAAAAATAGGAAACTATACAAAAGTGATTCTGAAAATGAAGTTGAAATTACAGTTGAAAATATAGTTTTCCAATGAACGGATTAATCTGTTTTTGTTCATCACAAAACACCATAATTTGTGCATTCGCTCCAATTGTGTTTACAAGGAATCATCGCTTCTAAATATTTTTGATAATATGTGTATTAAAAATTCATTTTGATATTCTTGTAAAATAAAATTGAAAAGTTTTTAAATTTAGTAAAATTTGAAATGATTATGATTTTTCATTCATTAAATATATGAAAAGTCTATTTAAATATTAACTGTTAAGGGGAAACATGGCAAAGAAAGGGTTCAGCATTTTAAAACTTAAGATATAAATAAATACAAAAAATAAACATATTTACAGATATTATATTTATTTTAATCATACTTTTTATAGAGCACTTTTAACATAGGTACGCTAAAAAGATACAGGGTGTTAACTGTAAAGTTCTTTAAAAAAATGAGAACTTAGATAAATCTTCTAAAATCGCATAATACGAACAAATTTCATAATTCATAGTTAAAATGTTGTTTTATTTAAATTGAAAAAAGTGTCTAGTAATTTTTTATAATCATGCCTATCACTGAAAACGTAAACGTTAATATTGCGGGAAATATGTAATTTTTTGTTCAAAGCCTCTTCAATAACTGTGAACCGGTAAATTTTCTAGGGGATCATTGAAAACGTATATAAACGTTGCTTTTTATAAAATTGTTTTTTATTTTTATTCTTTTTAATATCAATATATAACCACAGATTTGAGCACAAATACTCTCTCGTTATCTTCACTCTTTTCATATTCTATACTCACAGCCCTGAAACTTTCAATTGATTGTTTTTTTCAATTTGATTTTTTTTTTAAAAGTCCTCATTACTTTGAATCCAGAAGTCAAACCGATTCTGTAGAAAAAACTAAAAATGGGGAAAAAATTAAGATAAGTCCCAAAAAGTGGCACCTAAATTTTTAAGGTCGACTTTTTTCATATTTTAATAAACTTTTTCAATATTTCTTACAGTATGTAAGTTCTACTATAAAAACTATAAAATGAGCAACTTTTCCAAATCCCGTTTGTCCGAGAACTGCGTCTAAAGAAATGGAGGTTTATTTAAAAAAAAACTAATTTATTCAAAAATTTCGGACTATTTAAAAAACGAGGAAGAGTGTAGTAGAGTAGACTGTGTCAACTCTGGGATATCCGTATGACCGTAACATATACATTATATCATCCGGTTAATTACTTTTGGCTTTATTAAGTGTAGTGGAATACTCATATAAAATAAAGAGTTGTATGGCAGCTACTCGAACCCTCTGTCGTAGACCAACCAAATTTTGCAGAAACTTTGGCCATTACACTAAACAATTTTTGGCAAAAATTCAGACACCCAGCTTCATTAGATGGAGAGTAATGCTCATATAAAATAAGGAGTTGTATGGCAGCTACTCGAACCCTCTGCAGCAGACCAACCAAATTTTGCAAAAACTTTGGCTATTACACTAAACAATTGTTGGTAAAAATTCAGACACCCAGCTTCATTAGGTGGAGAGTAATGCTCATATAAAATAAGAAGTTGTATGGCAGCTACTCGAATCAACTCCACTAGACCAACCAAATTTTGCATAAAACTAAACTACTTTTGGCAAAATTTCAGACACGCAGCTGTAATAGGTACAGAGTAATGCTCATATAAAAAAAGAAGTTGTATGGCAGCTACCCGAACCCATGGACCAAAATGGCTGGATTTAAATACCGATGACGGCTATTGCAAAAAAACGAATTTGCCAAAATTTCAAGAACCTAGCTCCTTTAGTTTTTGAGTTATCGTGCGGACGGACGGACGGACAAACGGACGGACGGACAGACGGACAGACGGACAGACGGACAGACGGACGGACAGACGGACGGACGGACGGACATACATAGCTAAATCGATTTATTTTTCGATTCTGATCCGATCCATACACTTGAGTCTATATCTACCCCCTCTCCTTCTCTGCGTCACAAACGTAATGGCAAATTTATTATACCCTTTGACTATATAGTCATACGGGTATAAAAATTCAAGCTTTATTTGAAAAAAGGTTAATTACATACTTTTAAACGAACTTGCCTGTGTCTATGGCTTTATTTTTCATTCTGTCAGTTAGTGATACATTTATATTAGAAATTTTACCATAAATTTATAAGAATTTTACGGTTCAGTGGTTAGCAAAGTGGCTTGGGGTGTATATAGATGTGAGTTAGATCCTCCTTGAAAGGTAAAAATTTTTTTTTTTTTTTTTAATTCAACAGCAATAATAAGAAAAATTACAAATAAAATTAATTTTTTTATATTTGTAATCAACAAAAGGCATTTTAAAAGAGTATAAATTTCAAGCATGGAGTATGAGATTTATTTTAAAAACTAATTTTCAATATACATACTTTAAGCTTATTAGGAAGCATTGTTTAATTTTATATGTGTGCTTTTTTAAAAACGATTAGTTATTTTTCTTAACTTATTTAAAACTTCTTTCATTATTAATGTAATTATTATATAATAAATGACTGAATTATCATTAAATGGAAAATATTTTTTAATTTGACTATTTTTCTAAATGTCAAAAAGGAAAATTAAAATTTATTTACATTAAATTTTTACAGTTATTGTAAAAATTTTTTTAATTTGACAACTAAACAAAACCTAAATGTCAGTAACTGACACTTTAATTAAAAATCAAATCAAAAATTTAAAAATATCGAAATTTTAATGACAGTTCGAATTGTCATATTGTATTTAAATGTACAAATTGACAGTAGGTAAATAAAAAACTTTTCTGATGATCACGTTTAAACAAAAGAATCTGTAAAAATTTAAAAGATGGAACCTCTAACTTCTAGTTTTGGTTAAGTTGATAAAAAAGACGTTTTATGTTATGGTAGACCAAATTCAATATTTGTTCTTGTAAGTATATAAATTTTAATTTTTCTTTTGACTGCATCACTAGTCTTTGAGTTAGAAAAAAGTATAGACATTTTTTTTATTGCTTACATTAAACCTATAAAGGTGAAAGGTGACAGTTGTATATGATAGGCAAAACATATTTTGGAAAATAGTTTTTAACAACAGTTTATGAAACATAGATGAAGGTTTAATCAATAGTCGGACGGTCGTATCAAATTCTTAGTATAGAAAGTGTATGCTTAGAGTTTGAGTTGATTAATTCTACCACATGTAACATATTACTGAAAGGTTCCTCATCACAGTAAGTAGATCAATGTTCAATACTTTTATTCTTTTACAAATGGAGTCGGCCCAATACATTTCATAGAAGTTCTATTTAATCAAACTACCGATCAAATTAACTTTAGAATAAGAAGATTGAATTCCCTCCTGGCTAAAAACTCAGAGCCAAGTCATGATTGATCAATACTCAGAATATTGAGTATTACATTTTGTTTCACAAACTTAATTACATAATTATTTAAAGGATCTTTTTCATCGATTCTAAAACATACAAATTAGTGCAATAAAATAGTTCTTATCAATATATACAAATGAAAAAGGCAATGCCTGCTCGAACCAGGTCTGACTTGTCTTAGCGAAACTATCTTCTATTAAATTTCTTTCTGGTAAACAACAAAACGACTCTTAGTGGTTGAATTGTGAAATCGAACTTGTGTAAGTAAAAATATTCGTCCGATATGTCACACACTTTGACAGATAACTTGTATAAGCCAAGGAAATATAATATTGGCTTACACAAGTTAATATATTGGCCAAGCAAATATTCGTCAACTCAATTCACATTCAATTCACACGAAAATAGCCAATTGCTCCTAATATTTTTTTGTAAATAATTTTTTTATCGTACATGTCCTAAAGTTTTTTTTTTTTTTTTTTTTTTTAAATAATAAACATTAAAAAATTTTTACACAATATAATTTTAAAAAATAATTCACGTCAAAGTCGAGACAGTTGAGTTAACTGGCAAATTAAATAAAATATCTGGGGCTCTGTTTTTTTTTTATTTTATTTTAAAATTTAAACTCATGTCAAAGAATTTTCCAAAGAATGAAGAAAAACTAAATAAATAAATAAATAAATAAATAAAAAAAAAAAAAAATTCAATGTTTCATTTTTCTTTTTATTGAATTATGCAATAAACAGAAATAGAACACCATTAAGTTGAAAAAATAAGTCAGCAGGGATGTTTTTTAAAAACTTTTATCTTCGTTTTTTCAAAATGTATATTACTATATTTTATGGGGTATTTGTATAGATACCATTGTTTTATATTGTACAATTCACAGTTTGAAATTTTGAAATCATTAAAAGAAATTTTCATTTTTTATTACAGTTAGTTTTTAAGAAATCATTCCAATTTAATATTTTCTGATTTGATTTTGTAAATGTCAGTTTGTTTAATCAAATAATTTTGAAGGATTTGACGGTTATTTTAAAAAAAGTTAACGGTATTTCCTTGTTATTTCTTTAACTTTAATAAACTGGAGTTGATATAGGCTGTTAATATTCAGTTTAGAAAACATGACCGGTTGCTTAAAGGCGATTTTCAATTTATATGTCTTTATTATAAGGTTGGTAATATTAAATTTATTATAAGCATTGTAATTGCGTGTAATCGTAAGAGTGAAGCGTGATTAAATAAACATTTAAAAATTTAAATTTGAAAATTCTTCTAATTCTTCTAACATACATCCGCGTGGATTTTATTTTGTATATATTATCAAAAGATATATATATATAGTTTCAAAAGATGTACTATTCGTACACAAATTGCTCGAGATAGTAAGTTTGATTGAAATTTTAATTTTGTTTAAGCAATTTTTGAAGAGAATGTTCGTGAGGGTTTTCAGCCTAGTGCGTCATTTTACTGGACAGTAAAATATAGGAACTTTGAACGCTTCAATAGCTCGGCATTCAAATGCCACAGAGTTTAGAATTGTTCTGATTATGAGAATGCTCTGAATTGTTTCAGCCTAGTTTTTCATTAAAATAGACAGTAACATTGATAGTTTCCTTCAAATGATACTGAATTGGTTGAATGCAGAGGTTTCATTAGATCATGAGAATATCCTGAATTGTTTCAGACAGGCAAGGAAATATCGGAACTTTGAAAGTTTCCTACAAATGACACTGAGTTTGTTGCCATCCTCCATGAGAATTATGGTTATCATGAGAATGTCCTGAATTATTTAAGTCAGGCAAGGAAAATTTGGAACTTTAACGTTGCCTTCAAATGCAACTGAATTTGTTGCCACGACACATGGGTGTTGTTCTGATTATGAGAATGTTCTGAATTGTTTCAACCTAGCTCTTTTTTTTTCTCTTTCTTTTTTTCTTCAAATACGACTCAGTTTTTTAAACGCATAAGTAAAGAAAAGTAAAATTGAGCTTAACATGCTTACGACAACAACTTTTCATATTCTAGTCTAAATTTTTCAATATAAAATTGAGAAAAAAAAAAAAAAAACGACTAAATTTATTCATAAACAAAAATATCAAAATAAAAAAGTTTAAAATGAAATGTTTTTTCGCTGTTTTATCCCGTTTTTAGTTTTCTTTCTCTTTCTCTTAATTTTTTTTTTTTTTTCTCATTTTTTATTTACGAAGGGAAATCACACTTGATTTCAAGGCTCACGTCCATATCTTTTTATGTTTTCTTTCTTAAAAAAAAATTGACGAACAATGTATAATTGATTTAAATTTTAACTTATGTTATAGAGGGCGGATTCTCAAATCCTAGTAGACCTAGCCTAAGTATGAGTTGTTTAAATATTAGAAAAAAAACAAACTTTTTTTTTGGAAACTTTCGATAGAAGGAAATGGAAAAAAAACACGTTTCATAGAAAATAAAAAAAAAATACAAAAGAAAATGGGAAATATTGAGAAAATATCTTTGAACCTTGTTGCTTTCTTTTTCTTTTGTCAAGTTTTTCTTTAAAAAAAAACTTAAGCTTTTTTGCGTAGGAAAAATCAACAAAAAAAGAAAATTGTATAAAAAAAAAAATAATAAAAAGTTTGTTTTGAAAATGAAAAATAGAAAAAAAAAAAAAAACAACAAAATAAATAAAAATTTTCTTTTCTTAACACAATAATTGAACTAAGTTGGGATTCAATTGATTTATGGACATAACAATATTTAAAATAATAAAAAAAAAATACAAAAATACAAAAGAACAAAAGAAATATAATAAAGAAAAGTCAAATTTGATAATGGACTGCAAAGAAACAAATATAATTTAAATTCTTTAATACAATTTAAATGCTTCAAGTTTATATTTTATTTTATAGATTTAACAATTTCTGATAAAAATTTAATAAAAGAAGTTTTTTTTTTGTTAAAAAAATATTTTTAAATTTAAAAAAAATGTCTTTTCTAATAAAATTGAAGAATTGTTACAAGTTTTCTCAAAAATACTTTTAAATAATATTGAATTAGTTTATTTTTAAATACAAAAACTAAAAAACTTTATTGTGCAATATATTTTGCCAAAAGCCACTCACACACAATACCATGTTACAATATTAATCTATTGTAAAATAATTTAGTTGTTTAATCTATTGTAAAATAATTTAGTTGAGGCTTCGCTTGTATAGTTGACGACGCTGCGTAAGTAATACCCTACACCTGGCAAATTAAATTGACAGTTAAACGAACCTCCCGCCTCAACCCAATCTCGGGAAAATTATACAAATAGGACACCTTGATAGATATGCTTATTATGTCTTAAAAGGCGTGTGAATTTTGTTACTTATCCACCTGAGACAAAACTTCCTTGTATTAAATTTTAGGTTCCTAGTGTTATTAATTTCGAATATATTCTTCATAGATCTTAAAAGGTGTGTGGAAAGTACCCAAATAATCACTCCAATTAACCACCCCGCCCAATTTTTAGGAACATAATGGAAATAGAACAGAATACTATTGTACCAAATTATAACAATTAATTATGAGAAAACCGTACACGTGCTTACTGCCCCACTTTTAAACATGAACTAATGGAATATTGCGAAATATTGGACACAAATTACAATATTTCATATTATGCAATAAAACTCAAGCAATATATTGAGTAAAATATAAATTTTTTGAATTTGCACAATATATTGTACTACCCACAGACCATCAATTTTATTGAACCATATTAAATATCGAGCAATAATATTGTGGTGTGTGTGAGTGGGCCGGGCCGCTTAAGGCAAATAAATTTTTTAAAGTAAGAAAGTTTTTTATATTTTAATCTTAAACATTTCCATATGTTTAAAACCTATCCCTTAGGGTGCGTTTATGTTGGAGCTGCGATAAGTGATAAGAGCGTCGATAAGAGCATAGCGTAGAAAACAAAATACATAATTTAAATAGAGGTGTTTATGTTGGAGCATCGCTTTGATCATCGATAAGCGATAAGAGCATAGAAAACTCTTTATTCAGTTTTCTACGCTCTTATCGATGATCAAAATTTTTAAATAAATGTTTTTCTCTCTTTTGTTATTGTAATTTTTTAAATAAATGTTTTGTTATTTTTGTTTGTTATTTTTTTTTTTAATATAAAATCTCAAGCAGGTGCAATTGTAAATTTTTAATTATAATAAAATAAAAATTTTTTTATTTTTGATAAAATAATTTTTTGTTTTATTTTTTTTTTTGTATAATTTTCAATAAATAAAATTAGTTTAAATAGTAATGGACGTGGAACTATTAATAAGCGAAATATATATCAGACCATCCTTTTGGGACCAGAGGGATAAAAATCACCATAACAGGTTCATTTTGGACAAGTTATGGACTGAAGTGGCCGTGAAGCTTAATACAACATGTAAATAATAATTTTAATTTTTTAAAAATTATTTTTTTTTATTGGAAATTAATAAAAAAAATTAACAAAATCAATTAGGTAGGTATTATATTAGGTATAAACTATTTAGGGTAAAAATTTAAGATGTAAATATTATAACAAAATTTTAGTTTTAACTTTTGTCTACAAATATTTTTTAAAATCCTATGTAAAATATGTTTAAAAAAATTTTTTAAGTACATTTGAATGCATGTTTAACGAACTTTAACTTATTGTATAGGTTTAATAATATTATATTTATATTTCATCTGTTTTTCATAAAATAAAATTTCAAGAACTTGATTGTTAATTTAAATACGAGTTTTATATTGTCTTTTAAATAAATATCACAGTAGGAGGAACTGTTGCAAACTTACTTTTTTTAATGACTTAAAATTAAAACACTTATACTAAGTAACAATTTAATATTCTTTTGTTATTACTTTACCCTTCCAATAAATAAACAATTATAATTATGTTTTATTATTTTATTTAATTCTTAAAAGCTTTTTAATTTAATTTTGTTTTTTTTTTTTTTCAAAATATAACCAAATATTTAATACAACCATAAATAATATTATTTGTTTATTTTACATCGATTATCGCTTATCGAAGCTTCAATATAAACACTGCATAAGAGCATAGCTTTTTCTATGCTCTTATCGATGCTCTTATCGACGCTCTTATCACTTATCGCAGCTCCAACATAAACGCACCCTAACTCATGAAATATTTATATATGGAACTTATTAAGAGCAATTGTACTTAGCCTTCTCTAACACGTGCCTAATGTTTGGACTAGCTTTTAAGACTTAGTTAATTAAAAAACTTGTTAACCTGGTATAATTATAAAAAATGTCATTCGACAATTTTTCTAAATTTTTAAATATTATACGTCCTACAAAATTTTTTTTTACTCGGCTTATCAGAACAATGGATAATTACAGTTATTTTTAAAATCACTGAAACATAACTTTTTAAAAAGGTATCAAGCTATTTAATTACATTTTAAAAATGCAAAACAATCGTGATCTTTAATTATTTGGAAATTAAAAGAATTTATTATAGTTGCCTTTTATAGTAAAATTATTATCTGAAAATTATTTCTTCATTTACGAAAACCTAAATACAAACCTTTAAAACTAACTTTTTTTATTTTAAGTAGCAGTTTTTTAACGGTAATATTTTCGGATAATAGTAAGAAGTAATAAAGAAAACACTTAAACAGTTATTAAAAGTTTTTTTTAATTTAAAAAATAAAATCGAAGTATATGCAAATTACTACTAAGATGGTAATAAACGTTTTTTTAACATCTTTGCAATTAACTGTTTATTGTCAAAACATAAAAACGTGTTAAGATTCTCTAAAATGCAATTGCCTTTAACGTACGAAAATTTAATACATAAATAAAAATTTAATTTTAACATTTTTAATGAGAAATAAAAATTAAAAGCCAATTATTATATCGTGGTTATAATAACGGATTCATTTGGGTTTATAGAGCAAATTTTTGGTTCTATGTCAATTTTCAAACTATCGTTGCTAACCTATTTCTGGACTCAGATGCACTCCACATATTTTCTATATTTTAACTTATTTCTTAGCATTTTCGTTTAATTTAGGGGACTCGGTCGTGTGGATTCCAATTTCTGTGCATGCCATATAATTTTTCTTTGCAAAATCTCCTTGGTAACCAATTAATAATATTGATCGCTCCTTGGTGAAAAATAAAAAATATTATTTAAAAATTAATAACAAGTATTGGAAGTGAGATGCACAATCTAAGTGTAAGGAATACCTAGGTATTATGATGGCATATGCTATCCCCGTATCAAACAACAACAACAATAATGTTTAATTCGTTTCTAAGCAATATATCTGCAAATAAAACTGCCCATATTTTTTTTTTAATTTCAGTGACAGGAGCATAAAACAAAACTATTACAGTTACCCCTACAAAGATGTCAATAGAATAATAAACTGTAATTATTGCATAAATAATTAAACAAGTATGTTAGCAGATATTGATAAACGGACGTGACAGACAGGCAATGTTAAAGACCCAAGCTAATTTTTTTTTTAAAATGGGTTATTTTAGTTCTCTTAGAATGTTCTTTAGTTCAAACTAAATATAAGTTTTGATTGATATAATCAATTTAACTGGTTTAAGTGACTTACAATACCAAAATCAATATTAAATCCGTACAATTTCCTTATTTAAAACAAATTGTATTCAATAAATTAAAACAAAAATGTTAACGTGATTAGTAAATTAATTTTACATTAACGTGAAGCAAATAAGTTGACTAGCTTTATATTGCATTGATTACTTGAAACTGATTTTAATTTTTATATAATTTCGTATTTTTATTATTGGTTTAAAAGTCTGAAGCGTTTTAATGATTAGTGCATCTTCACGGATAGAATAAGTGATGACGATCTAATTAATGACAAACAAGCGAAAATATATTTGAGGCACTGATTATGTATTATTCAGTATTATTTAAACTTTGCATATTGTATGAATTCATTTTAAAACTTCGTTATATCGTAACAATAGTTTGAAGAGGCATTTTAAGATCAAACTTGATCTTGAAAAAACTCAATAGGGTCCAATTTTTAAGACTTTCATATAACATGTCTCTAAGGCAAGAAAGAATATCTGATAACTTGTTTTAATTTTAGAATGTATTTAGTATATATGTATCTTATAATTCGTTGTAAATTCCTACATAATATACAAGCATATTAGTTTATTTTAGACTAAAAGAAGTAATAGTAGCACCTTTACTTCAACCCTAATAATAACCTGAATTTTCTTATACCATATTAAAAAAGTCATATTGGAATAACCATTAAGTTTTCTATTTCATATTATTTTAGTTTGGGGGAAACAATATTTTACATTAAATCTAGGGGCCTTATTCTTTTAAGTTTCCTTGTATTTTTCAAACCCTATTTTCAAGAATAGAAGTCACGTATGTGTCTTTCTAGAAGTGCTTCATGTGGTTTAGCTTAAGTTTTTATTTCACCTATAACCTTAGGAATATTTAAATGTCTTTTCAAATCCTTATTTCGTGCTTACTATACCTGAAGGGAATATTTACTATGCAGCGTAAAACTTTGTTTTGAAAGACTTGTATTTTGATTACATACCTTTGTTTGGCACATCCCAAAAGTTGAATTCCGTACAACCATATAGGTTTTATGACTTGATTGTAAACTAACATTTTATTATAAATTGACAACTTAGACTTCCATTATAGAAGTCAGATATTTTCTCTATATTTATTATCTAGTTCTAATGTTCTCATTTAATATATTCTTTCCATCTTAGCTTGACACCTAGTGTCATTCTCAGATATTTTGCTGAGTATTCTGTTGGTACTTCAATAGTACTTAATTTGATTTTTGATACAATAGGTGCCCCTATTGCCAAGAGCTTGCTATAATTGTCATTCTCAAGTATGGAAATCTATTTGTTTTGATCTCCATACATTTTTAATAATTAAATTTTAATTACAGTAAAGACCACCTAATTTGTATCTATTATTTTGCAAAATATTTATATTTCCTTAATTTATTTTAATATTATTTACATGTGCTATTTAACATGTTTAACCATCCTGGTTATAATGTAAGAATAATGTAATTAAATGTTCTAATTAAATTTTATATATTAATAAAACCACAATTCAATTTTATTAATATTATTTAAGTGAATAACACTTTTATTAATCATTATTTTTTACTCACACACCCCATTTTAATATATATATATATATGTAACATAGTTTCAATTTCTATAATGTGTAGCTTACAATTTGTTAAATCGACTGATTAGTCTGTGGTTCATTTTTATTATCATATCTATTGTAATCAATCAATATTGATAAATCATTAACAATGTTGAGTTGAGTGTAGTAAATAACATAATATTCTAAATTCATTTTATGGCGATACAATAATAAAACTTATTCTAAAATCCAAAAAAAAAAAACTTCTAGACAGTTATTTTACCAAACAACTTTAATTTTTTAAAAGAATTCAACTTTCTGATTAAAATTTAAATATATATTTTGTTTTGTTTTTTTTTGTTTCAGTTTAGAACGTGATTCTGGCACACCATAATGTAAAAAAATTTTTATACCCGTGCATATATATATGAACATCGGGTATATTAGATTTGCTCCTCCGTTTGTAACGCATCGATCTAGACGAGCTAGATATAGTGTCAAGGGTACGTATCGGCTCAGAATCGAAAAATTAGTCGATCTAGCTATGTGTGTCTGTCCGTCCGTCCGTCCGTCCGTCCGTGTGTCATCACGATAACTCAAAAACTAAAAGGGCTAGAGTCTTGAAATTCACACAAAGTCATTTTTAGACAATTTCTAGGTTCCCTATTGTTTTTGGTTAAAATCGGACCAAGGCTTCGGGGAGCTGCCATACAACTTTTTTGCACCAATATGAATTTCTTCAAAACTATTTATACTACGGGGATGAAAATTACACACGGTTAGTTTTATATTGACTCCGGCACTTATATGAAGTTTCAAAATGTTAGGGCCCCATTTTCGGGGGGCTGCCATACAACTTCCTTGCACCAATATGAATTTCTTCAAAACTAATTATACTACGCGGATGAAAATTACACACGGTTAGTTATATAATGAATCGAGCACTTATATGAAGTTTCAAAATGTTAGGGCCCCATTTATGGGGGGCTGCCATACAACTTCTTTGCACCAATATGAATTTCTTCAAAACTAATTATACTACGAGGCTGAAAACTACACACGGTTAGTTATATAATGAATCGAGCACTTATATGAAGTTTCAAAATGTTAGGGCCCCATTTTCGGAGGGCTGCCATACAAAGTTTTCGATTCAATAACTGTGAATCTAATAAAGCTACAAGGTTAAAATTAAAATTGGGCAGGTAAATTAATAGGGCAAGTTACTTGGCAAAGTTGGACATCACTCGGACCATCGGACTTTTAGGGTGGGCCAATTTTTTTTTTTGTTTTTTTTTTCTTTGTTGTTTTTTTTTTTTTTTATTTTTTTTTTTTTTTTTTTTTAAGCTTAAGTTATGGGACAATGAATGAAAACTTTTTTTTTTTTTTTTGTGATTTTTTTTTTTTTTTTGTTAATTTTTTTTTTTTTTTTTTAAGCTAAAGTTATGGGACAATGAATGAAAATTTTGTTTTTTGTTTTGTGACTTTTTTTTTTTTTTTGTTAATTTTTTTTTTTTTTTTTACGTCAAAATTATGGGGTAATGAGTTAAATGTATAAGAGAAGTAAATTACGGTTTATTTTATACACCATAGTGGGTATGCACGGGTATCTAAAGGTTGACAAGGGCAACTATAATCTTCCTCGTTTTTTAATGAATTTTACGATTAGTTATTCTATAAATATTCAATGTTAAAAAGAATATAAAACAAAAACAAAAGCATGAAAGTATGTACAGTACTTTGACAAATTAAATGAGCTTTTCTTTAAAAAAAATTGATTATCAATAAATGTATAATTATGATAATATGAAATTATGATAATTAAATCAATTAAAAGCTTTATGGAACCTTTTTTCCAACTGAGTATAGATGATCCAAAAGTTTGAGTGAATTCAGTATTGACTTAACTATACACTCAATTGCTAAATTTTGACTTATTAAATTCTACGTGACAGTAGCTTTTAATTCTTAAGGAGCGTTTATATTGGAGATGCGATAAAAGCTTACATTATAAATTATCGTTACACCTCTATTAAAATCATGTATATATTACTTTATACTCTATGCCTTTATCGATAATTTTTTATGATCAAATACAACAAAATTTTGAAATTAACATCATCTTTTTCAAAAGTTTTAAATTGGAATCTTCTTAGTTCGTTTTAGATTTAAATTTAAATACATGACAGTAGCATAATATAATAATGTCACATGATTCTACTACTGGTTAAACAACACGTCATATTTAATTCTTTTAAAAGTTTAAATCACAATATTTACAATACTAATTGAGTTTTATGCAAATGTGTAACAAGTTATTTGTCTTCATTTAATTATTATTATTGTGTGTCCTTATTTTATCCAGGGATTCTGCTTCCCAAAATGTCTTCCTTACAGCTGCTTTTCAATGTAAAAACACAAAATGCTTTTACATTTCAATAATCCATAACCAGAATATGCTTTACACTATGCTGTAATTCACAACTGTTATCTTTAATCTTACAATTAACTGGTACGAATGTTGTTACTGTGAATCACCCCAAATAATAATATCACATGATATCCACAGATCGTGATGACAAGATGTCAAATAAAAATCAAAATATGTACTCGTAAAGTCCATGCTCGTTTTTTAGTCCATGCCTATTGAATTGGTATTTGTCTTCGTTTAATAATAATATTGGAATATTATTCATTACTCTATCCTTAGTATTCTGCTTTTTCAAATAAAATGTCATTTTCCTTGAAGTTACTTTAACAATATCGGATAATAATGCATGCACTTTAATCTTTTGACATCTGATTTGACAGCTGTCATTACTTTCATTACAATTAACTGGCATGTAAATTGTCAAATAATAAATCGTTTATGGTTATGAGATACTGTTACGCACTTTGACAATTTCTTTTGAATAACAAGAGTTATTACACTTTAATTCACAAAATAATGAAATATGACAACGCGGCGTTAGTCGTGACTAGAGATGAAAATCCACAAGTGGTTAGCATTACCCGATACTGTTTAGGAAATAAACTTGAATTTTAGGTGTGCCATTTCGGCGCAATACACAATATCTGTACTACATTAGCAGCATATTATAAATTTTTGTTTAATAGGGGCAAAAGCGTTTAATGCTAGTGTTATCTTATATAGAATATTTTTCGATCCTTAATTGTCACAGTTTTGTTTGTATACTCTGTAATTCAATATTCTTAAAACTATTTTTTACAATTAGTGTTATACACCAGTTGTACAATATTTCATAATATACTCTAATTCCTGAAATACCATCTTTTAAGTTATAATACACTAAAAGGGGTCAAATTATTTTATACTTAACTGTGTGAGACAAGAGACAACCACTATCAATGGAATATATAATATGTTCTATGCTTACTAAATTAAAAAAGTGTATGTGAAAAAAATTGTTTTATTTTTTTTTTTGTGCATTGAATTATTAATTATATGCGATAAAATTAAAATATTGAAAATTAATGTGGTTTTTATAACGGATGATTATTCATTATAACATACCTTATGTTTTTAAAATATATACGGTTATAATTATTATATTGCACTATTATGTATACAGTTATATGATATTTAGTTGCAATACATGCAGGTATATATGTATATTTGTGTAAGAAAATATTATTTGGTTTTTATTATTACGGTTAAAATAATTCTGGTTTTAAAAATTAAACCAATTTTTGGGTCAATTAAATTTTATATGTATGTATATTTGTTAATATAATATTATTCGTATATAATTATAAATATAAAGTGAAAATTATATATAAACAAAATATTATATATACCTAATGCAGGAAATTCAACATAATGACATCCTGTCAAAAGTTTTAATTTTATTTCATACAGTTCATTGAAATCTGTACAAGTTCATGAAAATATTTTAAATCTTTTCGGATGCAGTTAAATTTTTCCTTTTTTTTTTTGAAAATTTTACCTCATAATAAACTTGAGTGAAAATTTTTTGGTACTTCGGACCAAAAATTGAGATTTAAAAAGAATATGGGTATTTGAGTAGTTCAGTATATGATTATTTAAACAGGCAGTCTGGGTTGGTCTACCAAAATATGTCACATATTAGTTTTGCAGTACGAAGTATTCGACATCAAACGTACTTCGGACAAAAACATGAGATTTAAAAAGGGTATCGATATTTGAGTAATTCAATATATGATTAGCTAAGCAGGCAGTCCGGGTTCGAATCCAAAATATGTGATAAGTTAGTTTTGCAGTAGGGAGGATTCGATATCAAACGACGGAAAAAAATTTTACTGAAATCGTGGCTTCAGTTGAACCACGGACTTGGAATCTACAAATGTAGAAAACTTTTTCAGTTCTTGGATTCATTTAATTTTTCTATGTATAAGTGTAGGTGTGGCATCGGAAACCTAGAATCAAATTTTCCTTCATAAGTTACTCAACAATAAGAAAATTCAATAGAACATAGTTATCAAGAGGATTGTAAATGAGCGAACTTATTTGGCGAACTCAACTCATGACTCAACTCAAATTTTTAGTCCGTTCACAGTTAAGTCACTTCAACCTGTGAGTACAAGTTATTAGCTCTATTTATGAGTAGACTTAATATTTGAATGGACTCACAATTAGAATTGAGTGATTAGTTGAGTCGAAATTAATGCTGCTTACAACAATACAATTAGAATTGAGTGATAAGTTGAGTCGCAATTAGTGCTTCTTACAACGCTGGATATCAGTTAATAAAATTAAATTAACAGATTGAAATTAACCTACTTTAATAATTTTATAAAGTTCCATGATTCAATTCAATTGCCTTTGTTTCAATTCAAGAGTATCTCAAGTTTTTTGTGTGTATGAAGAGCTATATTTTATGAAAGTCTGTAAAATGTTAATAAATCAACACTATTCTTACTTTGTAATAAAATATTTAGTTAAATCAATTCAATTAAAATACATAACTATGAAAAGCTAAAATTAAATACATATACAAATATACATATACTTATTAATTTTTAAATTTTAATTTTAATCTAACAATATTTAATAAAATTCAAAACTTAATATTAAATGTAATTTTTTTTATTTAAATAGGAAATAAAATTAAATCTTATTTTCATTCTAAATAATTAATTTATATATTTTATTTAATTATTTTATTTAATACTACTATCTGTTATAGATAAGTGATTGTTATTATTTTTAAATTTTATTATATTCAAGTACAAAAAACAAAAACTTCTAAATAACTAAAATCAATTAACACTTACAAACAATACTATACACATACTACATAATATATTCTATTCTAATTGCCTCGAATGTAAAATTAATGTCTAACTTGTAATCTTTATTACAATCTGGGTTCATTCTGACATAACATAAAAAAAAATACATACATATATATTTATATGTATACATATGTATCTAAAACAAAATTTTAAATTAAATTTTAAATGAAATAAATTTTAAATAGAAAATTAATTTTAAAACACTGGATACCACAATCTGTTTTCTATAGAAATCTAATAAAATAGATTTTTATACCCTACACCTATAGAATAGATAAAGGGGTATATTAACTTTGGTATGGTGTTTGTAACCACCTAAAGGAAGCGAGCTAGATATGGAAAAGTATATATATTTGTGATCAGCGTGACCGCCTTAGTCGATATAGCCATGTCCGTCCGTCCGTCCGTCCGTCCGTCCGTAGACACGATAACTCAAAAAATAATGGAGCTATCTTGATGAAATTTTAACTATAGGTTACTAGGACTGAAAGTACGACGGGGATTGCATATGGGCGAAATCGGCCCATGGGTTCGGATTCTGGACCTTTTAATCGGTTTCAGGGCTAACGAACAAATATAAAAAATCACGATAACTCAACAACTAATGACGCTATCTTCATCAAATTTGTGCTGTAGGTTACTAGTAATGAAACTACTTCGGGAATTGCGTAAGGTCGGGATTGGACCATGGGTTCGGAACCTAGAACTTTTTGATCGAATTTAGGCCAAACGAGCATAATTCCGAAACCAATGAAGATAGAACCTCCAAATTTAGTATCAGGGTGTCCCTTCCTATTTCCTAAGTGTCTTGTGAATTTGGGTCCCATTGGAGTAGTGGGTCGGGGACCAGCCACACATTTCCGAAGACCTTAAAGCATATCTTTAAAATTAATAAAGATAACAACTTGAAAAAATGTAGAAGCTTCCAATTTACCACAAGGGTGTTCTTTACTATCTCTTGCGTGTTCCCATAATTTGGGATCAATTGGAGTGGTGGTTCTGTACCCCTCTCAGACCTCCCAAGTTTTAAAGGCTTATAATCGAAATTACTAAAAATAGTTACTTAAAATTAGGATAGACCGTTCAAATTGTGTACAAGGATTAACTAGTACTATAAGTACAGCGCGGACTATATAAGGGCGAAATCAGCCCAACGGTTCGGATTCCGGACCTTTTAATCGATGTCAGGGCTAAGGAACATATATAAAAAATCACGATAACTCAACAACTAATGAGGCGAAATTTGTGCTGTAGGTTATTGGCAGCGAAATTACGGCGGTGATTACGTACGGTGAGGATTGGACAATGGGTTCGGAACTTAGAACTTTTTGATCGAATTTAGGCCAAACGAGCATAATTCCGAAACCAATGAAGATAGAACCTCCAAATTTGGTATCAGGGTGTCCCTTCCTATTTCGTAAGTGTCTTTGAAATTTGGGCCCCATTGGAGTAGTGGATCGGGGACCAGCCACTCAGTTCTTAGGCCCTTAAAGCATATTTTCGAAATTAATAAAGATAGTAACTTGAAACAAATGAAGAAGCTTCCAAATTGCCACAAGGGTGTTCTTTACTATTTCTTGCGTGCCCCCCTAATTTGGGATCAATTGGAGTGGTGGTTCAGAACCTCTCTTAGACCCCCAATGTGTAAAAGCTTATCATCGAAATTAATAAAACTAGTAACTTCAAATTAAGTCAGAGCGTTCCAATTGTGTACAAGGGTTAACTAGTATTGAAAGTATGACGGGACTGCATATGGGCGAAATCGTACCATAATTTCGGGTCCTGGAACCCTTGAAAAGTTCAAGGACTAACAAACATATATCTTACAAACACCATAACTCAAAAAATAATGCCGGTATTTTGATGAAATTTAACAGTAGGTTACTAGTAATGAAAGTACCATGGGAATTGGTTGTGGTCGAGTTTAATTTCGAAGCCAAAGAATATATTTCCTATGTCCTATGTGTCTCCGAAATCTAGACTTAATTGTAGTGGTTCAGCTATGTTCAAAGGTACTTGCTGCATTTATGTAAAATTTATTTTTATATTTAAATGAAATATATGAAAAGGTGTAAATTTTTAATTGTATTTTAGAAATACATTTATTGCATATTTTGCGTTTATAAGCTTTTCTATTAGGTATATAAACTAACCATTTAAAATAATTGCAATTTTTAAAAATTTGGATTATTAAATATATTATGCTTTGATTATCTTTTTATCACAAAATTTAATAATTAGAATTTTTTCATTTTGTAATTGAATTGGAATAAATATATTTTCATTTATTTCAAGTTTGTTTGTTTTTTAATATTTTTAAATAGATAAATTAGTAAGAATTTGTAGTATTTTTTAATAGATAGGGTAATTAGAAAATGTTTTTAGTATTATACAGTTAATTTGGTTAGCTATGTCTTACGATCAAATTAATAACAGCTTCTATGGTGTTAAAATGACTTATGGATATGTCCTTAAATTTGAACCAAATAGGTGTAGGGTATTTCTAAGTCGGTTGCACCGACTGACTGTTTCTTTACTTGTTAGTATTACATTTTTCTTAAAATTTTCTTTTGAAATTTGATAGTATTGTTAACTGTTATTTTACTGTTATACAAATTTTATTTTGGAACTTCATTTCAACTTAGAAAAGTTCATTTATAATATAAATATGTATATTATATAGTAAATAATGCAGAAATTTTGATTTTTTACAATGTGTGAACTGTAGAAGAGTGCTATTGAGTGAAGCCCAAAAAATACTAACTCACGTTCTTTATCATTTTTTTCAATTATCACATCCCTACAAACTGTCAGATTTTTTTTACATATTTAAAGACGTTACATCGTTGGTTGGTAAGTTTAAATGACAAATCCGGTCAAACCATGACCCTGATCCCAAGTGATTAATGAGTAGTACAACTTCTATGACTGTAAACTTTATATTAAAGATATTTGAATTTACAGGTTGATTTATTCAATCGCTAGATCATTTAATTTCAGCATTCACTTAAAATTACAGGACCAATGATGGTTTTTTAGTTTCCTAACAATTATTTTTTTCCATGTCATTTCACGCGGGAAAATATTGCTTCCATTTGACATTTCCATCTCTCGCAGTTTCCTGTTGTTACCGTTTTTATATTCATTACATTGGTTAAGTACATTTAGTACTGTGTGTCTTTCAGTATTAGGGATCCTTACCTAATGTAGACTTCCATGAAGTCGATTTTTTTTCAAAAATGTTGATTATATTAAATTTCGACTTTCCAAAGTATTGACTGAGAAAATGTCAAAATCATAAATTTTTACAATACTGAATATAAATTTTAGAGTAGGTTTTAAAAGCTGGGTTTCAAAAAAAGGATCAAAAGCTTATTTATTTAGCAGGTGTTTGGAGGCAATCCCCTTTTTTATAAGTTTTTTATTGTTGAAGCATGTAAGAAAATATAATTCGGAGACATCAAAGAGTTGGCTTGAACCTTAATTTATTCTTTATTTTTAAAAGGGCGACATTTTGTTCAAGTGGACATTTTACAAATCGACATGATTTTCTTGAGGAAATTTTTGAACCGGTATTTTGTGAATAGGAATTTTAAAAATCGACATAACTCAGCAGGTCCATTATTTGGACGCCCGCGTCTTCTTTTTCATGGGCGTTCTATTCCAAGCCCATGCGACTTATGTTGGTATGATATTTTTTTTAGAGTATGGCCTATCCAGCCCCATTTTTTCTTTCTTTGTTTGTCTCAGCATAGCTTATTCGTTTGGCAATATTGGGAGAGCTTTAATTGTTAGACATTAATTGTTAATGAGTTTCCGGCTTCCAGTTTCTGGCAAATGAAGTTAGATGTCAGCTATATTTTTCTTCCATACTTTTTCACGATTTTTACACATTAATTGAAGATCCTTAGCTTTGTTTTCCTGGAGATCTAAGTGTTGCTCCATATTGGGCACAATCGTCTGAAAGCAGCCCTAACAAAATAATCCCACGATCAACTTGAATTGAAGAATCCAAGAACAACTACAGATCATTTTTTCATTAATTTACATGTAGATAATTTAAATTGCAAATATTGTATCATAAGATTTCTGTAAATTCTTGTTACTTTTCAATGAATTTATAAAATAATTTTCTTTTTTTATAACTGTTGCTTTGTTTTTTTTGTAATTTTCTTTTTCAATTTCTTTGAATTTTGTGAATGCATTCTTTATAAGAAGGAAAGTATTATGTATATATACATTATATACATTACACATTTATATAAGAATTTAAATCTATTATTTACATATATATCATATTTTCAATTACGCAAAATTTTTGTAGACATATGAACAAAAATATTCCCATGTATGCCATTCTATGCATGTGCATTGCCATGTAATATGTAATTTTTATTTAACACTACACTCATATGTGTTACAAAAGGAAAGAATTCAATTATTAAAAGAACTCAATATTCATTTCTTAAAATTTAACATATTTATATGTTATACAAATGTTTAATTTACATCAATTACATATACATATATAATATTTGTATAAAGATGTAAGGGATAAGTTATCTAAGAGTTTGGGGAAAAATAAAAATACTCTTATAACATATACACAGACACAATATTCTTAAAATTCAATTTAATTTTAAAAATACATACATATATAGTATAGATTATAACATATAACAGGAAGCACTGATATATGTATTCAAAAATTTAACAAGTAGAGATATTCAATAATTGTTTTTTTTTTACAGAGATGTATATAAACAAGTGATGAAAAAAACCAAGGGTTTTTAAAAAAGCACATTTTCAAAATTATATTGTATTACATACTGAGTTTAACTTTGGAAATATTTACTTGGAAATAGTTACTACTGACTTATAAAATTTACTGCTAACAGTAAATTTTTTATTTAAAAGTTGTTATAGCCCTTCAATGGGGAAGGTTACCAAATTTCTCAAGTCTCTAACTTCAACTCCCCCCCCCCCCATCCTCTAGTTTTTTAGGTTCTAGGAATTAAATTGTGAATTACACAAAAATTTGGAATTTTACTTAGAATTTTATTATCTAAGCAAAAATGGGTAAAACTAAGAGACACTTTCTTCAATTTAAGGAACCCCTTTTAAACTTAAGAAAAACCTTTAACATATGTTAAAATATAATGTAGGACCTTTAAATTTTGTATATTAATAAAAAAAAAATTGGACAGGTATTCAAGTTACAGGTGCTTAAAAATAGCATAATTTCAATTTTCGGGCCCTTATAGCTCCTAAACAGGGAGCTTGACAAAAAAATTTTGTTAACTGACTCCTACTAATTTCTGAGTATCTAACTCCTCCCAAAATTTCAAGATCCTAGCTTGAACCGTTTAAAAGATGTGTGGGGCCAAAAATTTTGCAAAAATTGAGTTTTATATAATGGTAAATTTTAGTACCGTATGGCAACCCTATACATTTAAGTGACATATTTTTGTAAAGCCTATAAAAGCTGCTCGCTAATACCGTTTTTCGATTGAAAATAAACTTAACAGAACTTTTGTTATATCAATTTAAATATAGGGCTTTTTTGGAATTTTCAGGGGCTGTAGCTTCGTCACCCTTCAAAATTAAGAAAAACCTTTGACACATGTTGAAATATAATTATAGAGCTTTGAATTTTGTCTATCACTAAAAAAAAAATTTGGACAGGTATTCAAGTTACAGGTGTTTAAAAATAGCAAAATTTCAATTTTCGAGCCCTTATAGTTCCTAAATAGGGGGCTTGACAAAAAAATTTTGTTAACTGACTCCTACTAATTTCTGAGTATCTAACTCCTCCCAAAATTTCAAGACCCTAGCTTGAACCGTTCAGAAGATATGTCTGACTAAAAATTTTGCGAAAATTGAGTTTTGCGTAATGTTAAATTTTAGTACCGTATGGCAACCCTAACCATTTGCCTTGTAAAAGTTTATAAAGTTTATGAAACCAGCTATCATTTGCCGTTTTCAGATTGATAATATATGTAACAGAACTCTTGTTATAACAATTTAAATATAGGGCTTTTTCCAACTTTGGGGGGCTGTAGCCCCGTAACAGGTGGGGCTCAGAAAAAAATTCTTCTACGAAATTATTTTTTTTGCGAAGACTACCCATGGTTAAAATTTCTTTTCTCTATTTCAAACGGTGTAAAAGTTTTTGTAAACATACGGACGGACGGACGGACGGACAGAATGAAGCTATATAGGCACATTTTTACAAAATATTTTGAAAATGTGCTAAAAATTGTAGTAGGACTAGGTAGATTATGTTATGCAAATTGTGTTTAAATTTAATTTAAAGTGGTTAGAGTCTTTGGTTAAAGGAGTTCGGAGCCTAAAAAAAGAGCTTGCAGTAGTCTCTGATTACCTATTATTATGACGAAATAACTAGAATAATTTTCAAAATTATTTTAAGCTGTTTAGCTTCATTTCTATCTTATTCCTTACCTATCTTTACTTCTCCTAAATTATTTACCCAAAAAGGGGCTCAAAAGGATTTCAGAGAAAGGAATCATCAATGTGTTAAATTTTTAACCTACCCTACCTTAATTCTATCCTTACCCCTGAGCAATTATATCTGGTTCTATCCTTCCACCTAAATCATTATAGAAACTCGGGTGCATATTTCCCTTTGCTCATTATTGTACCGAATAAGAGATGGTAATTTCACTCAGTGCTCTAATTTAATTATTCCCAGCTTTATTTTTGAAGGCTTTCGTCTTCCTCAATAAAACTGAACCCAATACTTGACCTATAAGCATTGACAATGTCTAAAGCCTCGAATACACAAATACCGATGAACGATTTTCTTCCATGTAAGTTCCATAGAATTTTATGATCATTTGTCGCGCTTCTTTATATGGTCATTTATACGAAAACCTATACTTTTGGAAATTTAATTGTAGAAAAATCCCTACCTCGCTAAAAGTGCGTCCGAGGCCTAATAAGAATTTCAGATGTTCTTTGATACGTTTTCTGTATAGAACCAAGTAATCTGCATTATGATTTTTTAAACTTTGAGTGCAATGTCAAGTTCATAGCCTATTTCTTTGAATATTTTTGTAAATGGAGCTTCGCGAAAAGCGACATTTTTGCGACTTACAGAAGCGAAAGATGTTTCATAAAATGTTTGCCAAAAACAACTGTTTAATATTAAAAAAATATTTTGAATAATGGTTCCATGTCTTTACAACACTATTTCAAGCTTCTTTTTATCAAAATCTATTTATTAATATATTTACTACTACTTCTATTTCTTTCTTATTTTTTTGTCTCAAGCATTTAATATTTCATTGAATTGTTGTTGTTGCCTCTTTTTAATAATATTTTTTTTCTTGTTGTTGTTGTTTTCTTTTATCAATGATACAACTGATGAATATATTGTCATCATCGTACGTACCTTTGTATATATTAATCATTATGAATGTATGAATGTTTATTACCACATTTTAGTATTTATGTGATCCCTTTTTTTAGAGTTTGAATGGTGCCGCCTGAATGAATGAAAATAAAAAAGGACAACAGGAAAGTTGAAAATTAAAAAAAAAAAAACAATAACAATAATAGCAATAACAAATTACATGAAAGTATAACATTAGAGATACAATATAAGGTCTCATTTGTTGCTCTCTAATTTTATATATTTTCTTCAATAGGGTCTTACAAGCTGTAAATTTTCTTGAAAATAATCTCCTGGGTTTTAAAATCGATTAGTATTTAACATAAAATATTTTATTTTTAGTTAATTTGTTTGGATGTATGTAATGTTGTGGTTTCATTTAGTTTCGTTGATTGTATAAATTTAACAGCTTCATCTCTATGAATAACATATATATATGTATAATACAATATTTCTTGGGTTAAGAAAAATATGTAGCTCTTCTTTGATAAATTAACAGGGTGTAATGAAAATTACTATAATAAATTAAGAACCCAATATTGTATTTAATCTTTATTTTTCTAAGAAAAGAGGAAGTTTTAAGGATCGTCTCATTTTCCTTATATAAATAAAGCTGATTTGGAAAGTTTATTGGAACTCTTAATAGTTAGGATAAGTGCTTGTAAATAGTGTCTGAAGAGAGTTCTTATGTGGAATATAAATTAAAATTATTTCCTGGAAAAAATAGAATATAAGTTTTGGTGCTTAATATGTAAACTCAAAAATTGTTCATAAAAATTAATAGACATAGGGAACCAATCAATTATCATTTCCCTTTCAGAACGCCGCTGGTTCTAACATTCTGCTAACCCAGTAGCTACCGATCAATTTCATCTAAACCGGTTCTATCATTAGTAATAGCCATTTGATTGATATGGGACCCTTCGGATCTTGCTTAAGAAAACTTAATTTAATTGTTCATAATATGAATTAGAGTTTCATAACTATGTTCTAATTTCTACTGTGTTTCTCCTAGTACTACTCTAAACTGATCCCAAGTAATATGTAAATCTCTTTTTAAACGAATAAAATTGGGATTTGACTAAATAAAGAATTAATCATTTTTTCCATACTAGAATATAACGACTTTATAAAGAAGTAAAATATAGATGGACCCCTGCCACCACGAAAATGTCAAATAATCGTGATAAAATTTTGTTGCACCACTTGAGATCTTGCATATTTACAACACCACTTGAAATCTTGTGCAATAGGGTCCTGATTAAAAAGAGGATCGGGGGCTTAAACAACACTGTTAAAAATTAGTGTTTTGATTTCTAAATCTAGATTATGTATCAAACCCTTAACTCCTTACAACACTTCTATTCCTCCTTTTCTAGTACATTATTGCTTTAAATACCACCATTAGCCACAGGAAGTCAGTTTTGATCCCTCTTTATTTAACTGAGCTTCTCAATATGCTTTTAAATCTCTTGATAAATATCTTATTGAAATATTCTAATAAATCGTTCAGACACCAATTATTTTGTGTTATATTTCAGAAATATGGTCTTATCTATTATAGCCCTAAAGCTTTCGAAATTATGTTTTTAAGTACTCTTTGACAATTTATTTATAACCAAGTATAAAATTGTTTACATACAAAAATTCATAGAAGCATTTTAAACCCAACCACTCCGAATTGAATCCTTCTAATTTTAATATTATACTTTGATACATTCTGTTGACTGATGTTACAATATAATCAAAAGAATTATATATATATACATAATATTTACAAATAATATGTATACATGTATACCTATATTTTAAATTTATTTTCTTTTAGATATCTTCAACATAGAAAAATTATTGGAACTTGTTGAAATAAAATGAAAATCGCGTCTTCCTCTTTCTATCTAATTCCTCACATTAAACCTTTTACCAATGATATTTAAAAGAAAAAAAGATAAGTACCTATACTTGTAGAAAACTAATTGGCGTTCTTGTATTAAATGATCCGGATTAGTGAAAAGTTATTAGGAACTGAATAAAAACAAAACCCCTAAGCAGGTTAATGAAATATTGAAATTGAAAATTAGTACTTAATCAAAAGATAAAAGTTTAAATAAAGAATGTAATTAAAGTTGATACGAAATAGTGGATATTTAATGTTAATGTATAACACTTTCGGTTAATAAATGCGGATTATCAACTTTTGAAGATCCAATAATAAATGATAATATAATATAAAGTCAAGTGGTGTTAAAATTAGAAATAGAACAAAAAGGTTTTTAGTGGCGCACTTTTTTAAATATTTTAATTGTTAAAAGAACTAGAGGACCTTAGTGATCCGATTGTTGCAAAATTTTGATTATGCATTTTGAAGTGCTAAAAAAATAATTTTAGTTTTGATTTTATATAAAAGAACTTTGATTTTCATATCTACTTGTCAATTTGTATACACCCTTTGGGCCCATGTAACCGAGTATTGTCCTATGTTTTTGAAATAGTTCAAAGAGATGCCCATGGTCTCGGATTTTTGAAATTTTTTTTACAAGTTACCAATTACAGAATAGATTATAAATTTAATAACTGATCTGCAAGTTGTTCTTGGACAATTAGATTTGACCAACCCGAAAACTCACTTGTGAAACTTTGACACTTTAAATTTGAAACAAAATTTTACAATTACTTCGCTTTGACATATAATAAACTTTTGAACTTAACATTGAATATTAAGCTTAGTTAAAAATTTTTGACTAATGTCACATGTTTAAAAATATTATTAAATCAGACCTGTGTAATACTGGAGTAAAATTATACTTAAGTACAGTTCTAAGTATAGCTACCTGATACTCATTACTTTGTCAAATACCAGTAAGATATTTATACTTATAAAATTTAAATACAAATACTTATTTGTGATATTTTATTTTCAAGTAAATATTCGAAAAGCTAGAAATATTTAAGTATGAACAGTTCAAGTACTTTTCAAATAATTTTGAAACCAAATTTTAACAAGTGAGGGAAAAAAACCAAGGGTTTTTAAAAAGCACATTTTCAAATATTATATACGGTTTCTTACTGAGTATTTTATCATTTATTTTTATAAAAATATATATTATAATAATATTATAATTCAGTTTTTTTATTAATTTGTTAATTATATGACAAATAGTGAAATACTTAGAATATAACCCCAATGCGCTCAAGAAAACGTTTTAATAAGTGCGAAATATAATGTTGGAGCTTCAATGTTAACGTTTAATTTTGGAAAAACTTACACTGGTGAATAAGTTACTGTTTTATAAGAACATAAAAGTTTTAATTTTGAAGACCTAGTAGCCCATCAATGGGGAAGGTTCCCAAATTTATGGATCTGCCCACCCCCTCCTGTCCTCATCCTTCCATTTTTTTCGGTTTTAGGAAATTAATTTTGAACTCCAACAAAATTTGGAATTTTACCTAGAATATTATTATCTAACCAAAAATGGTTAAGACTAAGAAACAATTTCTTCAATTTAAAGAGACCCTTTCAAATTTCAGTATGATGAAATATAATGTTGCAGCTGTAAATTTTGTACATTTGTAAAAAAAAATTTGAACAGGTGTTAAAGTTACAGGTGGTTGAAAATAGCTAAATTTCAATTTTCGAGCCCTTATAGCACCTAAACAGAGGGCGTGACAAAAAACTTTTGTTAACCGACTCCTACTAATTTCGAAGGACCTAACTTCCCCCAAAATTACAAGACCCTAGCTGGAACCCTTTAGAAGATATATGGGACCAAAAATTTTGCAATAGTCGAGTTTAGCTTAATGGTAAATTTTAGTACCGTATGGCAACCTTATACATTTATACCGTTATGTAATATGTACCGTATGACAACCTTATACCGTTTTCAGATTGAAAATACACTTAACAAAACTATTATTATAACAATTTAAAAATAGGGCTTTTTCCAACTTTGAAGGGCTGTAGCTCCGTAACGGGTGGGGCTACAGAAAAAAATTCTTCTACGAAATTATTTTTTTTGTAATATCTACCCGTTGTTAAAATTTCTTTACACTATTTCAAACGGTGTAAAAGTTTTTGTAAACATACGGACGGACGGACGGACGGACAAAGTCAAAATTAAGAAAAACCTTTGACACTTATTGAAAATTTTGTCTTGGAGCTTTCAATTTTGTATATAAATAAAAAAAAATTTTGACAGGTATTCATGTTATAGGTGTTTAAAAGCTAAATTTATAGCAAAATTTCAATTTTCAACCCCTTACAGCTCCTAAAGACGGGGCGTGACAAAAAAATATTGTTAACTGACTCTTACTTATTTCTAAGGATCTAACTTCTCCCAAAATTTCAAGTTTTTAGATTTAGCGGTTCAGGAGTTATGAGGGACCAAAAATTTTTCACAACTTAGTTTTGGATAACGGTAAATTTTAGTAACGTATGGTAACCCTATACAATTGGTTTTTAAAAATTTTCAAGCTTATAAGAACAACTGTCTGTTACCGTTTCAGGTTGGAAATATACCATATAGAACTCTAATTATCACTGTTTAAAGAAAGGGTTTCCGACTTTGTTGGGCTGTAGCTCCGTAACGGGGGGTCTACAAAAAAATGTTTTAACATTAAATTATTTTTATTGCAATACCTACCCATTTCTGATATATTTTAGTCAGTCGTAGGTAAAAAGGGATGGACGGACAGAGTGAAGCTATATAGGCACATTTTTACAAAATTTTTTGAAAATGTGCTAATGAGTATCAGGTAATTGAAGACACGAGTAAATGAAGGTGTTAACCGCCTTTTTTTGAAAAATTGACTTTTGTACATAAATGAAGGAATTTTGTGTTTATCTTTCATTTTATGAAGACCCTGGTTTCGAAAAACGTAATAGTTTAGAAATAAAAACACTGGAAAAGCTTTTATGTTACATTTTAAATTTTTTTAGTTTTGGAAGAGGGTGCTATGTGCAAGGTACTAAACTCTTAAGCTCTTGACACCTTCATGCAAATAGTTTTTTTCATTACCGGAATTTTTTTTTATGAATGAAAGTGTCATGTACAATTAATAGCTGCTCTGAATCACTTATTTGTAGCTTTTAATTTGTAGGATAAAGGTGTTATGTGTGACCATAACGCTTTTTTTCATTTTATGATTAACGGTTCTTAACTTTTGTGTTATGTATAAAAGTGCTTTGTATTAAACAAAATATATTTTAAGCAAAATTTTATTAGTCGCTTTATTGATTTAGACATTGAAAAAGAATTTTGTACGACGCAGCAAACTGCTTAAATTTAAATTTTAAAATTTTTTGACAGATTGCAACTTGTTTAAAATGTTTTTCTGTTTTTGTGCATTTGTTGATATGCTGTTGAGTGGTGTTTGTGAAATATTCAAATATTAAGTGCTTTGTCAATAATAATAATTTAATTAATAATAATTTCGGGATAAAAAAAAATTGATTGTGCATAGATACTAATAAAAAAACTATATAATAAAATGAATAGAGGAAGAGCTATGGTTAAATTAGTACTAGAAAAAAACCCAACCAACTTTAAAGGTGCTTTTAAATTTTAAAACTTATGTAAATAATTAAATTATATATATGTATGTGATTGAATATAATATTAATATTATCCCCGTAATTTTATTTTATTTATTGTATTTCACAAATTTCACATTATTTAATTTTAAATTATTTCAAATATTTGTGTTGAAATTTTATATTATAGAAATTTAATATTATATACTTATAAATAAATCTATAATATATTATAAAACAACAATCTCTACCTATATACAAATATTTGAAGTGACTGAAAATTCAAAAATGTTAAATATAATTTATAAAATAATACTAATCCGTATAATAATGTTATTTGTAATAAATTACTTAGGTATAAATGTACAACCATCGTCTCCGAAAGAATTATTTTCAGAGACTTTATCCATTTCCGATTTTTCGGACGGAAGTGATGAATTATACGTACCTGAGAATGAAAATGTTAGCAGTTCTTCAGACGAATTTGATTTTTTGTCAGTAAAAAAACAAAATAAACCTAATATTGTAGAAGGTGGCAATTCAAATGAAAATTATAATTTAATGGAATCTGGCGTTTCTAGCCAAAACTTTCTTAATATAGTAGAAGTTAGACCATTAAATGAAAATTATGCTAATGTAGTAGAAGCCAGTTCTTCAATTGGAAGTAATTTTAATATAGTAGAACCTTGCAGTTCAAATGAAAATGGTTCTAATATAATAAAAGCTGGTCTTTTAAATGAAGATTATCCTAATATGATAGCTGATCCTTCAAATATTATTGATGAAAATAGGAAAAGGAAAATATTTCCTTTTTCAGAAAAAAATTCAAAAAAGAAACTACGTAAACCAGAAACATGGAAAAGCAATAAAGCAATTACAGCTAGAGAAAAAGGGGAAGCCTATTTATCATATAAAAAAGAAATTATACCAGCAAAAAAAGTCCAAGAAAGTTTATTATGTTCGCAAAACTGTATTCTCAAATGCAGTTCTAGATTCGATATACAAGACAGTGCCAAATTACTTAAAGAATTTTATTGTTTAGATATTAATGCAAAAAACTCTTCACTGTTTAAATCTATTATAAAGCGTCCTATCTGTAGGCGCCGTAAAGGTACGAAAAACACAAGAAATGCATCGTATATTTACACTGTTACCAAAAATGGTGTAAACGAACAAGTATGTAAAAAGGCTTTTCGAGAATTATGTCAAATTGGTTTTAAAAAAATTGATTTGATAAAAAAAAGAATCGAAAGTGGAGCGTCAATTCCACCTCCTGATGCCAGAGGTAAACATGCAAACAGGCCACATAAAATTACTGCAGAAGTTAAGCAATATGTATTGGATCATATAAACCAATTTCCGGTAGAAGAGAGTCACTACTCTAGAAATAAGAATCCCAACAAAAAATATTTATCTCCATTACTTAACCAGACGAAAATGCACAGTCTATACATTGAACAATGTTTGAAACAAAACAAAGAAGATAATTTTAAAATTAAACTCTGTACTTACACAAATATTTTTAGGACAGCGTTTAATTTATCATTTGGCAGTCCCAGAAGTGATACATGCAGCAAATGTGATGCTGGTGAAAACTCAGCTGAACACATCGAAAATTATAAATTAGCTATAGAAGCCATGAAAACTGATAAGCTAAAAGCAGAAGAATCCAATAACATCGTTTACATTACGATTGATATGCAGCAGACCATGCCGTTGCCAAAAATAACAACGTCCAAAGCTTTTTATTTAAGGCAATTATGGTTTTATAACTTTGGCATACATATAAAAACAAACCAAACTGAACATGCATGTTTTTGTAACTGGACGGAAGATGTAGCAGGTAGAGGTAGTGTAGAAATTTGTAGTTCAATATTAAGATTTATTGAAACATCAAAAGATATAAATGAAAAAAAAACATATAATAATTTGGTCAGATTCCTGCTCGGGCCAAAACAAAAATTTTTTTGTTATATGTTAATATCAATATTTAATATTAAAGGTATGAATACAATTCATATTTAAATAAATTTTTTAAAAATATATTAATCAATTTTGGTTTTTTTGTATTGTTTTAAAGGGCTATTTCAAAATCATTGACCATAAATATCCTGAGGTTGGCCACTCTTATTTGGATTCTGATAGGGATTTTGGTCGAATCGAAAAAGTTTTACGTAAGAATGATACCATTTACACGCCAGAAGAATACAGACAAATTATTGGTAAGGCTTCAAAAAGAAATGAAGTAATAAATATGACCAGCCACTTCCGTAATATAGCAGATTTACCAAACTTACTTAATTTGGTAAATAAAAAAAAGGATGAGTTAAATGAAAACATTAGATTTAGAGACGGAATAAAATGGATTAGGGTTGATGAGTACGGATGTTATTTGTATAAAGAATCCCTAGACGAAAATATGCCGTTTCAAAAAGTAAATATTATAAAAAATACAAGAAAAAAAGAACCGCTGTTAAATAATGTTGTTATTGAAAGATTTAAAGAAAAGCATGGTTCAATATCTATTGAAAAAAAGAATAATCTTGCTTTACTTTTAAAATATGTAAAGCCAGAATTTCGGTATTTTTATGAAGACATTTTACAATAGTTTAAAAACTATTGAAATATTATTATATTGCTAAATTATTATATTATATTTTATTATTTTTTAAAATATTATCATATTATTATCAATTTTATTAAAACCTTCATTTTATTTTATTATTAACATTTTTTCTTTATGTAAAATTTTCATTATTTATCTATGACTATATGTATGTATATTTGTGAATTAATTTAATTTTTATTTTTTTTTTTTAATGAATAAATTTGAATTTATAAATAACTAAAAATTAAACATTGTTTTATAACAAATTGTTTGAGAAACACCTTCTTTCGCAACAAAAATTATTGTGGCTTAAATTTTTTTCTAGTGGATGAAAGTGTTATTTACACATTACTACTAATAACTTCCAAAATAAAAGCTTTTAGTATTAACAACTTTCAATAAGTAACAGTGCATGCGTTTTTATACTATTTGGTCTTTACTTCGATTTAAAAAGGCAAAAGAGAAAAAAATTACAAGTCAAAATTTTTTCAGAACTTTAAACTTAAATATCTCGAAACTTCAAAAGTGGCTGTTGACACCTTCATTCACTTATGTCTTCAATTGTAATAGTACTTAAAATACTTAGTAAATTTATATTTGGCAGAACTTTGTTGGGCTTTTGTTGAAATTTAAAATTTGCTAAAGCCGATTTTATTTCTTTGCAACTGGACTTTAAAATTTATTCAGAAATTTTTAAGGGACATTTTTCACAAAAAAAAATATTTAATATAAATATTATTAATCATAGAATTTATATTTTAACTTTATAATTATCATTCAAAGTAAGACCTTGGATATTACATTTTCTTTAGAGTATTTAAAATTTGAAAGGAGCTGCAACTGTTTAGGTTGATAAAGCTGCAATTATTAATTTTGGGATTGTTGAACTTATATTTTTATATTCTATTCCTATTTAAGAACTCTGGAGCTGTTTTTGGTTGTTGTCATTAAAAACGCATGTTAGCATTTTTGTCTCCGTTCTTTTTAGCTTTTAAATCAATGTGAATCAATATGTTAAACTGCAATATTTGCACGAAAATAATCTCTCTTCTAAAATAAATACAGTTTATTAGTGAAATTAAAAATAGAAATGTCAATTTTAAAAATAATTTTTAAATCAGGGGTGGGAAAATTTTGAAGCAGAGTTTAAATCATTAAAATAGGATTCTCATCAGATATTTAAAACAAAATAGTCTTTAAATAAAATTTGTAAACTCTATTTAAATTCTTAAATTTTAATAATTCATTAAAATAGAAGATTTCTTTATTTTTTTTTAAATAAGAGAAGAAAAATTCGACTAAAGAAAATCAAAAAATAAAAATACTAGACATAAAGTTGTAAATGAATGAAATATTTGTATCAATAATACAAAAATAAATCAATGCATCGAATCATTAATCCGCCTTTACACACAAAAATTTTTGTTATTGTCAGATCAATTTAATTCAAAATTTTGTTTTTATTTCAATTGCAAAATGATTTTGATTAGAAATAAGAGTAAATGTTTGCATGCTTAATTCATTTCATGAATGTTATAATCCCTGTTTCATCGTGCCTTAATTGTTGATTACAACTAATACAAATACAGTTATATTAAATATACTGACTTACATGCTATCAAGTTTTTAAGGGCAATTGTATATGTCCATTGAAGCATAACTATTTTTGTTTGATAAAAAATACTTTTTTTTGAGTCCAATTAGTAGGGCATGATGAATACTTGTATTTAAAATTAAATGTGAATTTAAGAAATGAATAAAGTATAAGAGGTAATTAAATATATTATATGCTGTCATATTTGGATTATAATATATACAATAGTAAGAATTAAATGTTATATAGGAAGCATTAAATGAAGAATTAAACCAGTGATGAAAAAACCAAGGGTTTTTAAAAAAGCACATTTCAAAATTATATTTTTTCTAAGCAAACTTATAGTGGTTCTTAAGGATCTAACCCCACCTCCCTTCGCCCAATATTTTGAGTTTTTAGGAATTAAATTGTAGCTTTCTTTAAAATTTGGAATTTTCCTTATAATTTTATTATCTAAGCGAAAATGGTTAAAACTAATAGAAACTTTCTTCAATTTGGGCCAAATTTGGGAGGGCACATTTTATCAAATTTTTCCGAAAATGGGCTAAAAAGGAGTTGGTTTTAAACGCGGTTATTTACAACTATCTTTTAGCTTGTAAAACAATTGCAAGATAGACGAGGAAGTACAGTGCAAAAGTTGTAAGATAAAATTGTAGGTTAAGCAATAGCTCATAATTTCGTTAAATTACTTTTTCAACTTTTTAAGATGCATTTTAGGTCTAGTATTAAGTGTAGGTACTAAGATCCTACGTAATGGTTCCTAAATTTACGAACCAAGGTCCAGTACTGAAATTTGTAATACTTTTTATTACATTGGTCTATAGTGTTTCACCATTTTACCAATTTTTAGTATTTCATCATATATGAACACCAGCTTTTACAAAATAACGAAATTTTAGTCAAAAGGAATAAATAGGTAAAGAATATAGAACTAAATTTTATTTAAATTTTTTTTTTTTTCATTTATTTATTGTCTAGTTTATGTTGTCCTGTCACTCACTTTGAGTCATTCATTCATAGTTTTTTTTTTTTGTCCAAAGTAGTTTTTCATTTTCAATCAGTTTATTTAGACATTTTTCAATCAAATTTGTTGATTTCTTTAGAAAAATTGTCTTTTAAGTTTTTTTTTTTGGTTTTTTTTGTAAATAAAATCTGTAAGCAATAAATGAATATAAAAAATTCTGGGAAAAAAATCAGTACTTTTTAAAATAAAAAAGACAAATAAGTATTCAAAACAATCTTCAAATAAAAGTAATTGATTCCGAGAAGAAAGAATAAAATTGAACTAAAACTTTTGAATTCTATATATGTTCAATCAGAGTATTTTAGAAAATTAAAAAAAAAAAATGTTAAAAACAAAATTAAACTTTACAAATTTGTTTTTATTTATTTTTTTTTTTTTTAATTTAAAGCCAAACGAATAGCTATTGAAATATTTTACTTGAATACATTTTAGTTCACTAAAATATAAAGTAAAGTAAAAAATAATTGGTTAGACATTAGACTTGGTCAAATAATATATGTATACAAAATAGAGTTAGTTAAAAGTTATACATGATGGATTCCTATTCAAATTAGTCTCATTTGTTAAAAAAGCATATCATCGATTCCAAATCAAAAGAAAATAAACTTTACTTTGATAATGTTAATTAAAATATTCTATACAATTTACTTGTTTATTTTTTTTTAATTTGCTAGACTGGTGAAAAATACTTTTTTTTAATCAAGAACAGTTTTAAAATAAAAACTTAATTATTTACCAGGAATTAATATAATATAGTACATATTTTTTTCTCTAATTGAATTAATTTACTATGAAAATCTTAATAAATTTAAAACTGAATCAAACTTAAACCTCAAAACTATTTGCCTTCAAATATGTAAGTAACTTTACACTTTAAAGGTAAAGGTCATGTATACGCTTTTTTGCTTCATTTACTTCGCTTTGAAAAGCAAATAAACCAAGCAAAGTAATCAAAGTAATTTCAAATCACAATGTACGATTTTACATAGATTGACATTTCAAATTTTAATGGGAAATATTTATGAGATTGTCAGTAAAATAGCATGTATCTCAAGGTATGCATATCATTAATCATTCAAAGGACGTTTGTAGTTTTAGATAATGCAGCTATGATTCAAAATATTTTCACTTATACTTCTTATATGCTCTCGTCAGTACCAGCTTTCGTCTTATTCTGCAATGCTTAATTTTTTTACTGCAAAATATTTAAATGAAAAAATAAAATCCTACGAAAAAGTCTTGAATTTAAATTTTGTAGAAAAAATCATTAACGTGACAGAAGTCCTAGAATTGCTATAAAAAGTACCGAATTTTAATATTTCGAAAAAAAAGGGTTTGAGAGTTAAATACAAAACCAATATGCACTGGTGAATAAGTTTCTGATTTATAAAAACAAGAAAGTTTTAATTTTTAAGTCTTAACAGCCTTTCAATGGAAAAGGTTTCCAAATTTTTACTAAGGAAACTTCTGGATCTGCGGCATTTTGAAAAAATAGGTGTTTTTGGGAAAACTGGATTTAGTAAAGCTGGAATTCAGGCCAAACTCTATAAGCGAAAACGTTGACTTTTACATTAAATTCTTAAATAAATTTTCGAATTTAACTAGTGCATCTATATTTGTATCTTACTATAGAGATATTATGAATTAATTGTAGGATTTATCAAATTTTATACTTCATCTCCTTAATAGATAGGGTTCAGCTCTGCCTATCTAACTTACTATCTACCTACTTAATTTAAATGATATTATATTTAATAGTTATTTTAGGCAAAAGTTTTTTTCACAGTAAAATAATTCAAAAATTGCAAAGCTTTACTTTCAATTATTTCAAATAATTTTTTAATATTAAGCCCATGATCTAAATGCCCTGAGTTGTATAACCTAAATACCCAGACGACTACAATAAATTCAATCAATTAAGAAGATAGTAATATATTAAACTGTCACAGTGACTCATAATTTTCTAAATGAGTACTAATTATTATTTGATTTTTTTCTATTTTTAAAATTTAAAACCTCAATTTTTTAAGAAAACATTAATTTTTTTTTTAAAAATGTTTAATCTCTTCATTAAATTTGAATCAAAAATCTGGTGGTCAATTTCTGTTATTTCATTCCGTTTAATTTCGTTTTTTTCTTTGTACTATTCCACAAATATTTCAACCTTGAAATTTCAATTTTCAACATTCTGATCATTAATCTATGACAGATTAAATCAAGATTTAAAATACATATATATACATGTTTATACCTATATAATATTTAGATTGTATTTTCATGTATGATTTCTATTCTAGTAAATATAAATTCAATTCAATTGATTGAAAAACCGAAAAATCTTATTAGAAAAAAGTCAGTCACAATAGTAAATAAACCATTAATAACTAATCCAAAAAAAAATAGAAACAAGTGTTGAAAAAAATCAAGAGATTTTAAAAAAGTACATTTTCAAAATTATATTGTGTTTCATATTGAGTTTAATTTTAGGAATATGGTGAAAATGGACTGGTGATGCAAATGGAAAATTTTTAAGACCTTCAATCGAGAAGGTTGCCAAATTTTTTGTAAGTAAACTTATGATTATTCTCGAGGATCTAATCCCACCTCTTTCCTTATAAAAATTGGAAATTTTCTTAGAATTTTATTATCTAAGCAACAATGGTTAAAACTAAGATACACTTTCTTGAACTTTAAGAACCCCCTAAAAACTAAGAAATTTAAGGAAAACCTTTAACAAATGTTAAAATATAATGTTGAAGCTTTAAGTTTTGTACTTTATTAAAAAAAAGGTTTGGACGGGTATTTAAGTTACAGGTGCTTAAAAATATCAAAATTTCAATTTTTGACCCCTTACAGCTTCTATAGCGGTAGTACCGTATGGCAGCCTATAAACTTCCGCTTCATAAATTTATAAAGCTGTCTTTTACCATTTTCATATTGAAAATAAACATAAAAGAACTCTTGCTAAAAAAATATAAATTTAAGGCTTTTTCAGTCTTTGAGGGGCTGCACAAAAAACTTCTTCCATGATATTATTTTTTTTTGCAATATCTACCCATAGTTAAAATTTCTTCTCTCTATTTCCAACGGTGTAAAAGTTTTTGTAAACATTCGGATGGACGGGCAGAGTGAAACTAAATTGGCACATTTTTACAAAATCTTTTCAAAATGTGCTAAAAACTGGAGTAAGTTGAAAAATTTTCTCCAGATATATACATATATGTATATATATTTTTGATTGATGCATGATATTATTTTTGAGTCATTTTCATTTCGGGGTTTTCCCTTTCGTTTTGTTTTTTTTTTTCAAATGTTGGAAGATTTAAGAAGAGACCAAAAAAACAAACACTCTTGATATTGTAAAATTTATTAAAAAATGTCCTGCAGTAGAAAGGGAAGGAATTCTAAAAGAATTTTTGCTTTAATGTACATACAAATATACAGATATACAATAATACATGTATAAAGTATCGACTAACAATGTAAAATGACGAAAGTCTTGTATAAGAGTGAATCTAAGTAGACTTACTAAATAGAAGTTATTAATGATGTTAAATGTCGTATGAAAATGGTTTTTGCTCAATCAAAAAAAAACATAAACTACCAATTTTGAGGATTTTGGATAATGGAAATTGGAATTAATTTTATGGGGATCGTATTAAGCCCCTTAAACATATTAAGTATTTAAAAAACAAAAAAATGTCAAATAATAAATTTATAAATCTTTATTAATCCTGATTTTTGAGAATTCATTGTTCATTTAAGATGCTGAAAGGAATAAAAGAGATTTTCTGAACAAATAGCTCAATTAGGTTTTAATTTATTAAAATGTTTATATTAATAGTTATTTTATTTTTTTTTTTAATAAAAGTTGGAAATTTATTATGAATTATAAATTAAATTTAATTGGTTTTATAATTGGAATAAGAAATATGATTATTGAATTTTTATGCACTATTTATACAGATATATCTGACCAATGGCGTAGTGGCAAAGACGCTGCCTTTCATGCGGTAGGTCTGGGGTTCAAACCCCGGTCAGATCATATCTAATAAAAAAATATCGTAAAATTGTATAATTATATCGTAATAGTTTATATCGTAAATAAGATTTAATAAAAATATATAAATAATGCTTGTGTAAGATAAAAGATGGCGCACAAAGTTAACATTTGTGCATTCATATTACATAACCTTATACAATAGCTACAGCCGAGTAATCAACGGCTTAGTGAATATTATGATTAAAAAGAAACTGAAACCAAGTTTAAAATAAACCCTATACTCCTTAAAGGAGTGGAAAAGGAATAAAAAAAAAAAAAATTATACAGAGAATATAGGCTTTTAATTACCTATAATATCGATGTTCTATTTAACAATTTTTCTATGGATATAACAATTTTAGATTCTAATGGAACTTTAAATATAAAAAAAAGATATACAATAATTCATTATTATTTAAATATTATAATACTAGCTGCTGGGCTGTTCCAGAATGATGGAATGTCAATTGAAAGAAGACCTTTTTCTAATTAAGAAATTGGTGAAATTTTTTTTTAATTTCAATTAATATTTTTATTTATTTAAGTCCGTACTTGTTTAAATTTAAGATTTTAAAATTTAATTCGGTAAATTTGTTTGTTGATACATGATTTTAAATTTTTACAGGTTTATTTTGTTTCAATAATGATCCATTTCTCCATCTAATAACTTTTTGTATACGTAATATTAAAAAATGTTGCTAATCATAACTTTTGTTTAGATTCAATTCGACATACTTGTTTGTTACTAACATTCTATAATGTACCTTGCATGCTTTATCATGTACCTATTTATATGTGCGAAAAATTCTATATATGGGGACTTCGGTTATGTAGTGGGTACGCATTTGGCTAATTTATTAATGCAAGTTCATTTCTCGTACGGGTCATAAAATATTTAATCAAAAAAAATTAATGATCTAGAATTGAATACATTTCGCATACCCTTTTCAGATGACCTTGGTATTGTTTTTCAAATCAGTTAAGTTTTTTTTTAAAAACGCCCCAAGATACGAGTATCCAGAAGTCGAACTGACATATTTTAGTGCACAATTCTTTAATAAAATTGAATTATATGTAATAAAAAATGGCACCCAAATTTTTGGAGGCTATTTTGTGGGTAGGCTTAAGAATCGAACATTTTTAATTTTTCTTGCTGGTTTTATTTTCTACGATGAAGGACAAATATGTTATATGTGCTTTTTCAAGTAAGTTAACGGCTGTGTGGCACATTGTTTTGACTGCCGAGCTTTCATGCGAAATCCCCGTGTTCGAATCCCAGTGAAAATGCAAAAACTTTTATGTGATTTTCGGCTAGACTCAGCTAGTCAATAATGGCTTAATCAATAATTATACACCATTAATAAAAACTTCATTAATATAACAATATAAGCAAATACAAAATACAATCAAATAATTTAATTGAATAATGTAACTCACAGATAAAAGAATACCATATAACTCTAATACAAAATTATTACAATATAAACAAAATTGAAAACTGTATCTGTTAAAAATCTAAGATGTTTCGACATGTTACAAGGCGTAGTACTATCTCATGTTTTAATTGTATGTGGAATTCATTTGATCAGTTCTTATAATATGAATTTAATATTCCCCCTGTTCCGACATGCACATACATAGTCAGGCTTTTTAGCCCATAACAGTTATTTATTAATAAAAAAAAAATTGAAAAAACGTGGCTGATTAAAAAAGACCAATTTAATTTGAAAATAGAAAAATTCCATGTGAAAAAAATCCGAGTTCATGCGAAAAGAGTGTATGCTCAGTAATATTTAAATATAAAAATTATTTTAAACTTTTATTATTCACACATGCATTAAAATCACACATGCAGAAAAAATTAAACAATTTAATTCAGATATAATTAAATTTTAATTATAAAATTAAAATTTTTCAAACAATTTTAAAACAAAAGAAAAATTCAATAATTTTTAAAACAAAAAATTTCAATTAAAAATTTTCAAATAATTTTTTAAATAATTTAATGGAATTTTTAAATTTTTAATTGAAATTCAATTTACTTTTTATACGTAAATTAAATTTATGATTCTTAAGAAAAATAACTTAACTTTTCCTTTTCTTGGACAAAAAGAGTTTAAAAGAAATTAAAAAAAAAATATTTTTAAAGAAAAATTCTGATATTTTGTTGGAAAACAACTTATTTGAAATAAATCAGTGCATTCTAAGTTGTCTCAATTAGGGCAACACAAAATACTTTTAAAACTTTTTACAATTTAAAACTGATAATTTAAGTTAAAATAGGGACAAAATGACAGAATGAAGTAGGAATTGAAAATATTTTTTTTAAAAAAATTTTTTAAGAAATTTGAAACATTGTAATGTTCTTATTTCATATCTAATTTGTAATGTCTAAATGGTGTATTTTGTAAGTAACTATTATTGATATTTAAAAATACACTATCACTTAAAATTAAATGTACAGTTTTAATTATAATTTAGAAATTTCTCAAGAGATTTAAAGTAGTTAGACATTTTTTAAATTGTAAATTAAATAAAAGGAACCCTATAAGACTACTTCATTCAACCGTTTATAGAAATCTGTCAAATGTCAATATATTGACATTTATTCCCTTTTTTTTTGGGTGTATGACACCTTACTGAAAAAAAATTCTGAAAGAAAAAATCTCAAATGTAAAAACCCCCAAAAAAAATCCCAAATGATTTAAAATCTTGAAAAAAAAATCCCTAATTATGAAATTTTATTAAGGTTAGGTACGAAGCTCCAAAAAAGCTTCCACTTAAATTTAATAAATACTGTGGAAAAGCAGTATTCCTGATTTTGTATACAACTCGGAAATCCTACCTAACTTTTTTTATAAATACTAAGTTAACAAAAAAGCATTTAAAATAATGGAGTCAATTTAGTGGAAGTCAGAAACTACTACTTGCTTCTACTATATTAAATTATGCCGCACGTAATCTAAGCCTAATTCTTATTGCAAGATATTTATCTTTCTTTTGTTATATCTTAAGTGTATTAAATTTGGTATAATGTTCGAAACCACCAAAAGGAAGCGTAAGGCCTTGACCAGTCAAAAAGCAGGCAGGAGATTGTTCCGCGGCAAATGTCTATTTTATACCCACTTAAACGTTAGGCAATATTTTTAAAAAATCACACGAAAAGAACAACCCAAAAGCCAAGACCTAAAAAAGGGTAATGTGTATAAAACAAATGAAGCTATCTTGATGAAAAATAACATTAAGTTGGTAATGATTATAGAAAGGTGGGAATTGTAAATTAACGAAATGGGATATCATGTGATCAGATCCTGGAATCTTCCAAAGAAGCCATGGATGAATGATTATATCTCTTCAAAATCCCAAACTTGCATATCGTTATTAGAAATGAATCCTTTATGACACAAAAAATCGAAGAGCAATACTTTGAAGTAAATTATAAAATTTGTGCGCCATACTCAATTCTTCAATTCAATATTTTTTTTGATTTCTTAAATAAAATCTTTGTACAGGGGAAACGATTGGCTACACTTGAGTGAAAATTCTTTTAGTTACTGTACATTACAATTATTTTATTTTTTTTTTTATAATAAACTAAAAAAATTATCTTAAAACTATTTGTAAAATAGTTATAAACTCTATAAGTTTCAAGTAGTTATTTTTATAACTAAAAATAAAAAAATAAAAGAAGTCTCGGTAGTTATAGTTACAATAGAAATAAAGAAAATTGTAATAATTTGGACAACTTTTTAAATTTCCTAAAATTTTTTTTTTTTTTTTTTTTTTTTTTATATACTTAAGAAATCGACTAAAAACCATTTTCGAGAGGTATGCTATATTTTAACTAATATTTATAATATCCATTTAAATTTCAGTTAAAAATTAATTGTTGCTTAATCTAATCCGGTAGTGCTAACACTTACAGTGTCAAAACTTTGAGCAATTTTGAAAAAGAAAGGATGGGATTGAATATATTTCGAAAATCACCCCTCAAATTTTGAGAAGAAAGTTGTGCACCTCGCCCCTAATAACATCTGTTTTGAGCAATAACTTTTATACTTGATTTAAGGGAAGGCCTGAAATATATTTGGACGAGGAAAATTGCAAGGTAAATAAGTTTACGATCCAGGACGTAAATGAAACGTTAATGAAAATTGATTAATTGCAATTAGCTGATGGCTTTGTGCAAAATGAATAGGTATTCAATTAAAAAAAATTGTAAAATGGAGTCGCATTCCGTATTTCATTTTTAAACTTATCGAGTTTAAAGTTATCCTATAATATTTGAAAACAGCAACAGCAAACCCTCTATTAACTAATTTTTTCAAATGTGTAGATAGTTATCAAGAAAGAAAATTATATTTAATAAAAATTAGTAACTGATTCATGCAAAAATATTTTTAAAAATTTCAAATTAAATTCAAAAAAAACATGGTATTTGGAATACAAAACTTAAGAAATGGAATTAAAAGTTTAAAGTTATGGGTAAAATATTCCATCGCTCATAGGACTGTTAATTTTAACTCATTTTCAAAGAGAAATTCTACAGACAAGACCTACTTAAGCTTAAAAAGACAGGAATTAAAATTTCCTGAACAGGAATAATGTATATAAAAATATGGGATCCCTTATAGAAATTAGTGTAATGAACCATCTAATAGAGGTAATATAAGTCGAGTGTTCTCTTCTAATAAGAATTCAATATGAATAGGGACGTATATGAAATTTAAAACTCCAATTGAGGTTTGATATGAACCATCGCACAACGAATAACAAATCAAAAATTTCTAATTATACCACTTTACTATATAATGACCTCAAAATTTACAAATACTAAAGACAAAAAAAAATTATACACTAATAAATTTTTTATTTTTTAAATTCTTAAAAACTCTTCTAAATAGTTACAGGAACTCTACAAAAAAATTTTTTTAAATTTTTTTTTTCAAACAATTTCTTTTGACCGCATTTTAACATTTCAAAATATCCGCTCTTGAGGCCAGTAATAATTTCCTCCCTTAAATTGCAATATTATATAAAATCTATATATAGATATATTTATAAAGTGCATTACAATATTTTCTGTTATTTTTAACAAATTATATTTAACAAATACAAACAAAATATACACAGACACAATAATATTCAATACAATCAGTTATATATTATATATTGTACTTTATATTAAAATCAAGTACATGTGATCAAGTACAATTACAAACATATTATTAGAAACAAATTTCAAAAAAAAAAAGTTTCTTATTACTATCAACCAAAGTTGCGGCGTCAGTGCTTAAAACTAGCAACTCTAACACCGACTTTGACTTATATATATATATATATATTTGACTTATATATAAGTCTTATATAATATTAGCCCGAACAAACTGTATACTTGATATCACATATAGTTAATATAAAAATCTTAAATTATATTAAAAACTAATGAAAGTAAAACTTAAGGAGTGTCGCGCAGAGCCTAAAATTCAAGCGATTTTCGCACTTAAAGAATCATTTACATTTCTAAACATATAATTAAGCCACAACCGGCAATTTTATAAATGAATAAGCCGATTAATATATATATAATATTGTTATTGTTGTTTTTAAAATAGGCGATAATATGTGCCATCCTAACACGTTGGTCTTGCGGACCGCTTGTGCACCCACTTTCAATACTTTCTATTTATTTATAAGTAATATTATTTATTTGGTTTAGTCACCATGAAGATTTTTAAAGAAAAATAATTTTTTAAAATTTTTGTTTTTTTCAATTAAAAATTTTATTATTTGTACTTGAATTAAACCCCCACTTCCACAGTTAGTAATCTAAATGATTACCCACTAACGCACCGAGGCTCTTTATATATGATATTACACCAAATTAATTTTTTTTATGGTGAATCAACTTATAGTATACAAACAAATACGACTGCAATTTTGATATTTTAACTCCGGCCATATCAACTCCATTGTCTAGAGCTACGGTCGATTATTAGCATTCTGCATCAAAATACTGTGAAAAGTACTAAGTACTTAAATATTTACCACAACTGTTAATTATTATAATATAATATAAATCTAATATAAAATTTGTTAATATTTTTTTTTTGTAGAAAATAAGGAAATTTGTTCGGAAAACTAAAAATTTTTCATCTTTTTTTATTGTATTTTACAAATGAAAATTTTCCAACTATTGTGGTTTTTGGGAAAATTTTCCACAAACTTGAATGTACTATTATATCATATTATTAAAATTGTAGTAGTAATAATGATAGTTTGTAGCATAATAGTACAAAATATATATATATGTGTATATGTATATATAGCTATATTATTTTAAATCCAAAAAATATCATTAATATCCATTTTACAAACATATACAAATACTTACATACATACTTAAAACATACATATATACATAAGATTTATACAATTTATATTGTAATTTGTACATAGTTACCACCATCATGTCGACAATTAAAATTTAATGATGCGATTATTTGTGGTTTATATGCTAAGTTGTAATTTTTTTTTTTTTTTTTTTCTTTTTTCTCTCTCATTTATTATTTACATCATTCTTTCTCTTTCTAATGGTTTTTTTTTTTTTTTGGGGTCTTGTAATTTTTTTTTGAAAAAGTGAGGAATCATAAGTGTATGAAAATTTTAAAGATTTCTTTTCTTCTTTGTTTGGCAGTTCCTATGAAGAAAAAAGAAAAAAAAAAACAAAAAAAAAGCCAAGGAGAAGAAAAAAAAGAAAAAAAAAAAACTGAAACATAATTTTCAACAATAAGTCGTTAAAAATAGAAAAAAAAAATTTAAATAGAAAATCTGAGCAACTCATGTTTATTTTTTTATATTTTATAGTTTGTTTAATAAAAAAATTGTTTTTTTTTTTTTTAATTTTTAATACAATTGTATAATATATATATATATATATATATATATATATATATATATATATATATATATTTACAAAATCTCATAACTTTGTGTCAAGATCTTAAAAAGTTAAGACTATTCAGACTATACTGTATATACTTAAACTTGAATAATAGTAGCAATAGTCAACATTGACATTAGCTCGACTCATTAAAAATGAAAAAAAAAAAAAAAAAAAAAAAAAACAGTCTTCTGTGAATTATTTAGTTGTTGTTGTTGTTTTTTTTCTCCTCTTAATGAATTACGACGATTTTATACACCATGTATAACTGTGTTGAATTTTGAGGTGAATGGTTTTTGTATATAAAAAAAAAACTTTGTAACTTTTTTTCATGTGGTAAATGGTTTATTATAGTATGGTGGAAATGAATTGTTGGACAATGATTAATTGAATTAAAATGGAGATTATAAGTTTTATTTTATTTTTTAATTTTTAAATTTTATATATATATACATATTAAATATATGTATACATAAATTAAAAAAAAAAAAAAAACAAAATAGAATTATAATAGTAGGAAATAAACAAATTAGTCACTAATTGGTGATTAATACAAAATTTGAATAAGCATAACAGAATCGTGATTAGTTTTATTTTTTGTTGAGTTTTTTAAAATCAATAATAAGTGGAATTAATCTTATGATATTTTATTTTATTAGAAAACTACTTATTATTTAATGGTATAAAATTATAATTGAATCTTTTGAAATTCTAATTTTTAATATCGGAAGTGTTGTTGATTTTTATAATATGAAAAAGTTTTGTACTTGTAATAGGTAGTATGATGTACTTGATTGTACATAATCGATCTTTGCATTTTATTTCTTCTTGAGGTATTGTGTAGTCTCCTGCTTTTTTTACTTCCTTTCTTTCATTTTCTTTTCCTGAATCATTGAAGACATGCTTTATTGAATTCAGTTGCATCAAAAATATAAAATCTTAGTAATTAAATAAACTGTACTGAATAAGCTTTCTGAAAATCTAGTAACTAAGCTATCAAAGTTCTTAGAAATTTAAATATAAATAGAGAACTCCTTGTAATTGTTAAATGTAGAAAACTTAGTTACTTTGGTCGCATCATACGAGGCTCCAAATACGAATTACTCCAATTAATTATCGAAGAAAGAATCGAAGGTAAGAGGGGCATTGGGAGAAACAAATGTCGTGGCTGAAAATATTCGCAACTGGATGGGTATTAGAACAATAGGAGAATTAGTTCACAGAGCAAGATGCAGAAAAGAAAATTCCAATATCATTGCAAGCCTTCAATAAAACGTGTACAAAGTGATCGCTTAACATGCAGTAGGGGATTGCCAGTAAAAGAAGAAGAACAAATCTACCCCTTTCTATAGTTTAGAAAAATTGTTTTGAGAATCTTTTAATTTCAATGAAGGGCAATGATTAATAATGAGGACAACTATAACACATTAGTTATATTTTGATTCTATAAATGTTTTTATTTTATAAAATAATTTTTAATATTAAAAAATCTTAAGTTTCTTACTAAACAACACAATTAATGAGAATTATTGTGCAAATTTAATAAATATTAATTTAACTGTCTTATTCTTAAAAGAATCCCCATAATCACTTTACCAACGGATCCGTGAAAAATGAGATGTTTTTATTTCTCAACAAATCGATGATTGAATTAAAAGTGAAATAACACCTTCGGACTTTACTTCCCAAAAAAGGTGCTTAATTCCTCATTTAATGAGAAATAATACTCCGGAATCATTGTTTCTATACATTTGTATAAGAAAGGTTTTAAATTAAGAAGAATTTTATAATTCTACTCGAAGTCAGAAAATTTAAATATCCCTTTTGCAAAATATTTTTACCTGTGTAGATGGAAAGATTTTAAAGTTGAATTAAATAATTTGAAAAAGTGGAATATCTTTAAACATTTTTTTAAATATAACTCTAAGATCCCTTCAGAATGCAATCATATTCTATTTATGGGAATTAAAAACCCGCGATTTTATTTCACAAAATGTTGGAAGTTTAATTAGAAGAGAAATAATACCCCAAGATTTTATATATTTTGCGGTAGTAATTCTATTTTTTTCATATGAGGGATGTTTCATTTGGAACTTTTTTATTCTTTTAGAACCTCCTGGAAAACTTAGGATTCTTAAGCTCATACAAATTGAGCAAAAATAAAATAAATTGTTAAAAGATATTTCTTATAAAGGAAAACTTATTCTATTTCATTAATTACAACGACATTTTCATTTAAAGGATATTTTATCTAGCATATCCCCAGATATATGCAATCATTATCCCCAGAAATATGCAATTTTCATCAATCATAGTAGAATCTAAAAAGATTTGTTGTGAGGTTTTATTAACGCAATCATTTGGTAACTTTCTAATTAAGAAAGTGTAACTTCAAATCCAATTCCAATCAAAATAATTTTTTGATTGAATGAAAAGTGAATGCAAAAATACAAATACATATGTAATTTTGTATTTAAGTTTTTATTCAAAATTTCACAATTTTATTAAAATATTATTTTATTCCAAAAACCCGATCTTATGAAGAAACTAAACAAACCCTTATAAGCATTAATTAAATTAAATAAAATTAATTATATAATAATACAACAATTCAATAGTAATTATAACTCCCAAGTTCAAAATTTTAAATTAATTGCTAAATTTATTCATGTGATTTCTTTAAAAAATCTTTTAAGAAAATGAATGTGTACAATTTTTATATAGGTTTTTTCAAGTAGGTACTCGTCTATGACCTAATTACCAATACACCTATTCGACTTAAAACCAATTTACCTAAATTTTTAATTTTTGACCACTTCTTATTAAATTAAATGATTTTAGGTTTAAATTTTTTACTAAAGGTACTTCTATAATAATACTATATTAGTAAGAACCAAAATATTTAAAACTTATATTCAATTATACTTAAATAAAAAATATAAGTCTGCATAAAGCCTCATTTCAAGTATTAATGAACTTAAAAATAATTAAAAACCCATTTTCTAATAAAAAGAACAATTTAAAAAGGAATTTTTCCAAGAGACTGTCATTAAAATTAAATGGCATAACAGTACTTCAAAAAATAAACTTTAAATTAGCATTTAAATAATAATTATTACATAATTACATTTAAAAATTTAAATTAAAAAAACAAAAATATGAATGCAGCAGTCTTTTTTTTATTATTTTAATTAATTCAAATTAGGTCGACCAGAGATAGTCTCTTAATTATAATTTCAAATGACAATCACCTAGTTCCGTTTTATAAATGTCAGAACATAACTTATATTTTCTTCTATAGGTACTTCTGTATTTTATATAACTGTATTTCATTTTATTTTATTTTATTTTATTTTTTTTGACAGTTTCATACCACATAACTGTATTTCATATGTACTCTAAAAAATTTTTGAAGTACTTGTGTAATTATATAAATAAATATACACATACATGTATATTGTTTTGAAAAATGTTTAATGACACTATGTTTTAGTTATTTTAATGACACTGTAAACATTAACTTCAATAAAAAATCATGTCATATTATGTTTCATATACATATTTATTATTTAAGAATTGTGTCATTATATAATTAACATTTGTGTCCTCTTAAATTGAGTAATCAAGTAATAAACAACTAATACAGTTTTAAAATGCTTATATATTGCATATAATATGTACATAAATTATGCATTAACTTTTACATATTTTATCTTATGTTTTAGAATTGGAATGAAATCTGTCGAACGAACGATTGTCGGTTCGGATCATTGATATTTGAATTTTTTAAATAAAATCTTCACATTCCCAAAATACTTCCATATTTTCATCCTAGCAACCAAACTCTACATTTGTATCACAGGTTCCTGCCTAGAGTTTGGTTCGAAAATGGTGTGGTTTTGTTGGGTTTCGAGCGTTCCATTCCCTCGTAAAAAAAGCAAATCTATTCATAATTCTGAGAATTAAATTCTCATTTAAATTCATTCATTCATTTTTCACTAAATGATTTTAATATTAAATATTACAAACTAAGAATCTAAAAATTTTTTATGCAACTAAAGCATGTCAAATGAGGTCAGATATCAAAATTTTAATTCAAACAAAGTTTCTTCTAAGTTCTAATAAGTTCTAATATATTCTTAACACATTTAAAAAGTGTCTCAATTTTACCAGGTACATTTAAGCATATTTTCAATTAAAATATTTTTAATTTTGTGCTTCTTCTTAGCTTAAATTAAGTGTACAGTACCAGTAATAGTACTAGAAATTATTTAAACTTTTTTAAGAACTGCTTTACCTAAAATAATTAAATCAAAAATGTTAGAAATGCTAGAATCTTAAATTTAACACCACAAAACTTTTATTTTTTAAAATCCACATTAAATATTTTTTTGCATTTAAAATAGAAAAACTAAAACAATTATTGGAATCAATGGAACGGAATTAGAAATGGTGAACTTCGTAATATTGATTCTCTCTAATTAATACGTATTTAATATCATGCGTGATAAGTTCAAAAATGTCAATGGGTTGAATTAAATCATTGGGTTTCATCTAATTCCCACTTTTAAAAAAAAATTATCATTTAGCCGATTACCGTTTAACATTATAAGAACACTCTCATAAAATCTTCATTAGATTTAAAAGTTCTTAACACTAAGATTTGCTGTAAAATCGAATTTTATCTCACATCTATTTTTTTCAAAATAGTTTGTTTCAACTTCAAGTATTTTTTGGAAAACGTGAAATCGAGTTTAAACTTAGTTCCATACCTTATACTGATACACTAATTGTAGTAGTAGATTTTGATTTACCCCCTAATTTAATTAATACAAAAGTTAGTAATGCCTGTATGTTCTGTATAAAAGTCAGACCTATTCGAAATCTATTTAATATTAAAGAAAAAACGAAGAAGAGTGTAATATAGTAGACTGTGTCAACACTGGTGTACTCGTTTCATATATAAAAAAAAAGTTCTATAAAACCAAACCCGAAGCTGGTCTGATTTATATTGTTCTAACCAACTAACCGAGCTTAAAATAAATGCAAATTAAGCCCAGTTTCTAAACATTGTGGTTCAATCAATTTAGATAAATATTAAAATTCCCTAATTAAAAATAAAAACATTTCCCACATCCATGACCACTTAAATGAAACGTTTAGATTCTAAAACAAAATGTAATTTTATATTTGTCTTAATTAAAATTTTGAAACTTTTTTAAGAAAAATAATTTCTGTTATTCATAAACTCATATTTCCTTAGAATTTCTTAATTATAAATTTCATTTTTGTTTTTTCTCCTTATTTTTTTTTTTTATTTTATTTTATGACACTCAACCCCTTAACTTTGAAGCAATAATTTACGCGACTTTTATACACATATATACTTGAAAGATAATGACAATTTGCCGCATAAAGTCTACAATTAAATTAAAAGTTATTAAAAAAAAAATAAAAAAAATTATAAAACAAACGTCCTTAAAACTTTTTTTTAATGTTTTTATATTTTATTTTTTCCTGCTAAGAAAATTAAAAGTAAAAAAAAAAAAATAAATATGAAAATTCTCAAATATTATGAACTCACGTGTATGTGGTATTTAAAATCACGTAAAAATTTTAACCCTGAATATTTTTTTTTATTTTTTGGTAATGAAAGATTAAAATTTGATACTTAGTGTGGAAAAAGTTTGGCTACATAAAAGTATTATATTATTTTAATTTTAAAAACATATTTTAGAAATCGTTTTAGTTCATTCTTTAAATGTTCCAAAGTTAATTTAGAACTTCAAAAGATTTCACAATTAGTTTAATATTTTAGTGGCAAAGACGCCGTCTTTCATGTGGAAATTCTAGGGTTCAAACACTGGTCAGATAATATCTAATAAAAAAATGCCGCAAAATTGTATAATTATATCGTAAAAGTTAATATAGTAATATGAGATAAGATTTAATATAAATATAAAAACAACTCTTGTGTAGGATAATAGATGGCGCACAAGCATCAGCCGAGTAGTCAACGGTTTAGTGAATAAAATTATTAAAGAAACTGAAGCCTAGTCTATAAAGGTGTAGGGTACAAACCCTTTTTATCCTTTTCAGTAACGTAATATGTAATATCTGTGTTTCAAAATTCAAGTAATACTTTTCACAGGTTCACATTTCCTTAAAGATAAAATGTCAATTATGCTATATGACCCAATTAGCTTTTATTTAATACCTTGTTATCTCATATTTTACCAAAATGCATTTTTTCTAATTATTTATTTATTTTTTAAATTTATTTATATTAATATTACGGTTTAAATATGATTTTACAGTATTACCAGCCGACCCTCCGATATTAAGACCATTATATGGTAGATACTCTTATTAAACTATAAGTAATATCAATTATTTAGTTTATATAGCATTTTCCAATTAAATGAAACAATTTTCCGTTTAAATGAAATAATTTTGCAATAGACTGTAGATTTTTGTCAAAATAAATGAATATAATACAACTGTAAATGCTGGTCCATTTGAAATATTTTTAAAAGAACTACAGACTACTACAATATATTGGTAACAGCACAGAATAGCTTTTTGCTTATGAGTTACGATCAAAAACTTTATTTTTTAGTATAAATTAAATTTTAAATACAGATTGCTACTATACGTATAATGAATATAGCGTTAAAAAATGTTTCATTTAATTTAAAAACATTCATTTACGGTTTAATTCTAATGTAAAAGTTTTCATTACAAAATTGTTTCATTCAATACTCCAAAACTGTTACATTTAATCGTAAAATGCTATACATATATATAATTTATAAATAAGATTTATATAATATTTGGTCAACAACGATATTTATAAAGTATTACATTACAGTAAGATTTTTTTTTAATTAGACATAATATATTAACAAGCCATGTTCCTTATACAAACCGAGGCCTCGCTATGTAATACATTTTATTAATTTATTTAAATTCTAATTCAATAAAACAAATTTAAGTAATCTTTAATAAATTTTTATTTATTTTAATTATTTCTAATATTAAATTATAACAGATTGGTATAGCCCTAAGCTTCTAAATCCATTATAGGCTTGTTAATTACCAAATCAAATATGTAAAATATTTACAAAGTTTTTTATTTACAATTATTTATTTTAAATATAATTTAATATATTAATTAATTTACATCTAATATTATATAACAAATTATATAAAATCAGAAATATACCCCCAAGATCCTCAGTAGATCTTTAATATAAGTCACTCTCCCAAAAAACTACCTTTAAAAAATTATTGCATATTTATAGGCGCAATTTAATTCTTTCTTAAAAAATCCCTACTGTTATTTAAATTAACTGTAAAAAAAAAGTTGTACTAATTTAATTTTTTTTTTTTTTTAATTCATTTTTTTTATACATAATTTCCTTTTTATATTTATTGTTATGTATATATTATGTACTCTTATGTACTGCTATCCTTTTTGGTATAAGACTGTCTGCGGATTTGTTGTAACTTTTAATTTTATTTATTTCTGCTACAATAAATCTTTCAGAAATTAAAAAAAAAAATGCAAAATAAAACATTTTTTTTTTTATCATAATTATAACTTTATTTATTTATTTTAATTTTATCTCATTTTTTATTTTTATTTTTTTTTGCAAAGTGGAAAAGAAACCATTTTAATTTTGGTTTGTTTTTTTTTTTTTTTTGCAGTCTGCTTTCATTTTCTTTGAATTCGTGCAGATTTTTTTCATGCGATAATTAAGAATTTTTTTTTGTAGCGCGATGTTTTTTTTTAAATACTTTTCTTTTTTTTCTTGTTTTTTTTTTTTTGTTATTTTTCTTCAGTTACTTTTGAGGTGATATTTTAAAAACTTTTACTATTAAGCACATAAGTAAAAAAAAAAAAAACACAAAATTAACCGGGGAAGAAAAATAGAAATAAGTGAAATTAAAAGAAAAAAAAATTGGTCGATGAAATTAATCCACCATGCAATAAGTTCCAAAATTCAAATTAAAAAAAATTGCCTATATTTTGGATTTAAAAGTTTTGTATCATACTTGCATACATAGTTATTTTGATGATTTGGAAAATCTATCAGCTTATAGGTGACAGCAAGTATTTATATATTTTATTGTATTAAAAGTTATAAAATATTATTTTATATGCTTATATGGAGCCCATGACTTCCGCATATAAAACTCTCAAAATGTTTACGCATCCGAATCAAAAACATACTAGCACAATACTATAGCTTGTCCTCTCCACTATTTGTTTCGTTTCTGAAATATTGCAATTTGTCGGAAACGCGTAAATCCGTAAAGTTTTTGTGTGTTCGTGAGTGTGTTTGTATGTGCGTATGTATGTGTGTCTGTAAACACAATAACTCGTAAAAATTTCAACCGATTTTGATGAAATTTGGTAAAATGCTTTATTGATCAAAAGTAAGGCTAAGTTCGTAGATGGGCTAAATTAGACCAGGGATCGGAAAACTCCCATACATCAGACTTTCTAAGAAATTTCGTGTTCTAACCGTTGAAATGAACTCAAATTTGGTACATAGACTATTGGCTAATAAAGATATGCTTTTATAAATTGATTTCAGTTTCATGGGGTCTGGAGCTTCTAGTAGTTTAGGGAATGTCAAGTTCCAAAAATTCATCAAAATCTCAACCGATTTTAATTAAATTTGGTGTGAATGATGTTTTTGTCAAAATGAAGAACGGTTTCGTAGATGGGCCAAATTAAACCAGGAGGAGAGGAGAGCTCCCATATAAAATAATGAAAATTACCAATATAAACCACATTATGCAAGAACAAAAGCTTATACAGTCTTATATATAAATCTAAAATATTTATTTAAGAATTTTTTATAATCAATAAGAGTGCAGAAATCTGAATAAGGAGTTCTCAATGTCCTTATCTACCCTATGCCCTATAATACTTCCATATAAACACCTCAAATAAAATCATATTTTCTAGGCTCTTATTAACGATCTTATAACTTATTACAGCTCCAACATAAACGCATCCTTAAGGAGTTATTTCATGTAGCTAAAAAAAAAAAGAAAATACGAAAAAAAAACGAGAGTAAGAGAATGAAACAAAGTAACATCTCATCATATTTGTGCTACCGTTACTGTTATTACTTTAAGAAGTAGTCACGTAACTTTAGACAAGAAATAAAAATCTCCATACAAATTTTCAACAAGATTAAAAAAAAAAAACAAACAAATCAAAAAACAATTGTTAGAAAAGGAAAAAGAAAAACAAAAACACCAAAAAATAACTGTAAATTGAATGCCACAATTTGTTGTATAGCGCAAAAAAAAAATAAAGAAGTCTTTGAACATAAAAAAAAAATTAATAAATGCAAAAAAAAACAGAACGACATGCGAACAAGGTGAAGTGTAAATAACACGAAACAAAACGCACCAACAACAACAACAACAACAACAACGGCAACAAAATTACAAGCAATTTGTATCTTGAATAAATTTTTGTTTTTTTTTTTAAATTTTTTTCTGAAGATTACTTTTAACAGGCGGAAAAATAGTAAATTAAGCAATGAAATAAATTTATTTTCTTTACATTTCATTTCATTTTGGGAATTCGTGTGAATCGTAGTTTTTCAAAAGAAATAAATTTTGGGCTTCAGAAGTGGAAACCAAAACTTTTAACCACAAAAATATTTTAATTTATTATCAATATAAGGGTATAATTAAATTTATATGAGTTAAGTAATTCACCACCTTCACACACTACTCTTGAACCACCAGTATTGAGCTGAACCCATATAAATCTCATGTCACTGTGAAAACGAATTCTTCTCAAAGGTATGGTGGTCCAGCTGGTATCGTGATGGAACGGGTCTTTAAATACAGTAAAATTATAAGAAAGGTTGAGTAAACTAAACAATTGAACCACATTTAGAACGTTGCAGCCAACCTACAATGAAAGATGAAATGAATTGATTTCCAAATCCCGTATGTATAGCTTAGTAACAAATATCACAGACCACTGGCCAGTAAGCATTCATGCATCCAAATTGCGAATCTCTTACAGCACCTCCTGCAGGGCTCCTACAGGAGCTGTAAAGGAGCAAGCCAAAGTGAAAATATCGAGCACTTTCTTTGTAGAAGCCTAGTTGCCAAAGCCACACTCATCGAACTGATTTATCCGTTCTTCTGAAACCTTTCAAAGCTTTCTAAATACAAAATCGAAGAATTGTTTTCGTAACTCAACTGCTCGTGTTGAACATAAAGCCTAAATAAAAATGAAATTTACATATGAGTGCAGTGGGATCAAAATAACGCAATGTAGTACGCTTAGAGCCTTTACGCAGAACCGCGATATACAACACCTTACCTACATACTTGTCTTTTTTCAAGTAAGAAGAACTTGGAACTGCATTAATTGTTCCAGTGTTGTTGTTCCAATAGGTTTACCTTACAATTTATAAAATTTTAAAATATAACCCCAAAATTATACATTTTGCAAAATTTTTTATTAAAGCTTTTTTATTTGCTATTGAACTTGAATTTCATTAATCCCAAACCTTTCACTCAAGTAGTTAAGTGTGCAAATATTATGAAAATTTTTTTATTTGCAAAATTTTTTTACAGAAATTTAATTTCAGACTTTCATTTCGAACTTTTACTTATACCATTTTTTTTGGTAAATGGTTAGAGAAGCCTAAAGGAAGTTAAAGAAATGAGAGAGCAATTTCTTAGCATACCAATGAACTTCTATTGAATCAAAGTTTTCTATTTTCTTGCATGATTTGTATTTTATTAAAGGTTTTTATTTTTTTATTTTTCCTATTCTTTCTTTTTATTTGAATTTTATAAATCGGTTAATCGGATGAAGCTCAGCGTTTTTTTCCAATAAATAATTTTCAATCACGCTCAGTTGTATTTTGATGGTCATTGTTAAGGAGAAAAAATATTTTTGATCATTTGTAATTTAAATTTATTAAATTTTTCGTATTTCAGAATGTAAATTAAATTTAAGTGAAAACCTCCTCTCTGATTCTGAAAATTCTAAGGGGATATATCCAACAGTTTATACAATAATATTGGTACTAAAGAAACTACTTTCGATTTATATCTAACCTTGAAATCTCAACTTGAACTTGAAAAATTTCTTATATTATTCTACACTAAATAATAACCAATGTATCTACTTTACTCTATTTCAAGAAACTCTAAGCCGATCAACTGAATATTTCTCATCTCTTATCTCATCTAATTATCTCCACTATATGAAAATCTTTATTATCTTCAAATCAAATATCCAAACTCTTCATATTCTTTTCCAAAAACCCAGATTATTTCTTTGTATCACAGATGCAATCCTAAGATTTGATTAAAAACGTGGTGATTTTGGTGGATTTACAGTTACCCTACGCCCAAAGAAATAAACTACAGGTGGTTTTCGAAGATTTCCACTTTTCTTCTAAAATAAAATCATCGAAGTTTGATTATCTACTTTTTTATTTTTTCAACTCCACAATCTCGTGTTTTTAAAGACGTAGCTCCTTTCAAACAGAATTGATTTCAATAGATCTCAGGTGATAGAGGTAAGTAAAACTGATTCTGTAAAAGCTATTAAAATAAAAGCTAAATCATAAATATGATATTCTTAATTAATTAATTGGTAATTACAAGTTTTTAATATTAAAGATTCAAAATTTTCATCTCGCTTGAAATCTATTTGTATTGATAATTTTATTACATACTTGAGTATTATTTCACAGAACACCAAACTCCAAAGTTTCGTCCAAAACAGATTGTTAAATGGAAATAAGACATTATACTATAAAACAAAGGAAAATCGGATGGAGAATAATTAAAATTAAATGATTGATAATAATTAACCCGGTGCAGGGTCATAAATCCATTAAGGACTTATGAGACATTTAGTGGAACATAAGTCCCTAAAGGACCTACGATTCGTAGCAATGAACTATAACTATAGGGAAATTATTACCCTTAGAGTTTTGGCTCAGAGTAATGGCTCATAACTTCCTTATACAGTTCCTCAGCTGAAGAGTTATTAGTAATATTAAAACAAATATTAATTTTAATTTAATAACATCAGTGACGGGTACACATATATACAGTATTTTTTGAAATATTATATCAAAAATAATTAGAATACATTTTGGATTTGGATTCAAATCCAGGGAATTCTCATTTTCCAAAATTAAAAAATAACAATATATTTACATAAAAATAAAATTTTGAAAAAAGGGCTATCCTGATTTTGTAACCATAATTTTGCATACATAAATTCATAAATATCTGGAAAAAGGGTTAACTTTGATTTTTTAACCAACTTTAAATATGCTTCCAAATATAGAATTTCGCTTAGACAATTGTATAAATACAATTGTATTACATTAGCTAATGCAATTAGAAACAAGTATCCAGACACCACTGACAATTGATATTAACAACAAATCTATAGTAATCGACGAGGTTGATGAATTTTGCTACTTGGGAAACATGAAAAGAAAGAGCGTTGGCGCGGAGGAGGACATATCGTCCCGGATAAATAAGGCCAGGCATGCTTATCATAAACTCAGTAACGTTTGGCGCTGTAGAAACGTTAGTAAAAAAACCAAATTAAAAATTTCCAACTCGAGCGTTAAACCAGTTCTACTATACGCTTGCGAAACCTGGAAAGTCACAGAGAACATATCCAGAAAACTACAGACTTTTGTTAATAGGTGTCTGAGGAGAATATGCAGGATATTTTAGCCTAATACAATTTCAAACCAGGATCTTCTAAAATTTACTGCCAGCAAAACAATAGCAACAGAAATCCTATGTAGAAAATGGCGGTGGATAGGCCACACCCTGCGGAAGCCGGACGATGATATTGGCAAGCAGGCATTTCAATGGAAACCTCAGGGAAAACGAAGACTCGGAAGACCACGCAACACCTGGGTCAGAACGGTCTTAGCAGAGTCCCGGCAGCAGAGTTGGACAGATGTCAGGCGAATAGCGCAAGATCGAGATAGATGGAAGGAGTTTGTTTCCGCCCTATGCTCCGACAGGAGTGGCATTTATTGAAAATACGTGTATTGTAGAGTTTATAGTTGTATCTGTAATTTTACTTTTACTTGTAATTGTAATCCCTAATTATTATTCGTGTTTTGAAATAAATGTAAAGGAAGAAAAAAAAATTGTATTACATCTAATATTTTACTTATATATTTTTATATTATCATACTTCCAAAAGGAATTTATTGACCCACTTGTCAAGTGACTTATATTCAATAAAGTACATAAATATTTTAAAGTTAGTTCAAGGCCCCTTTGGTGGGACTATATGTCCAACTATATGAGTCATAAATCTCTAAAGGACTTATGGTCCTAGGAGTTATAACCCTCCCCCAATAAATCCATCATTAATCATACAACTTAAAGTTGAAACTTTCATTATTTTCATTACCATTATTAATGTAATTTAAATCACATTAAAAAAATCTAAACATTTATTATTATTATTATTGAAAAATTATTTTAATATGACACATAAATTAAATAAAAAAAAAAATAAAAGTCAATATTATAGACATTACTATTATAATCAAAACTCTAATTAAAAAATAAAAATAGAAGAATTATTAATTAAATAATAAATTGACCGGATAATAATTTCTCCTTAACTACTGTATAAAATATATATATGTATGTATATTTAAATATAAGTACATATATCTATACATACTCTCTATTTATACAAATAATATCAATAAACTTTTATAAAGAGTTAAATATTATATGATACCTGTTACTTACTTGTTACCTGATTAATGATTTTAAATTACATCGTTTTGTATTAACTTAAACGTTTAACAATACAAAAATAAATAAAAAAAAAAATATAAAAAATAAAATAATAATAAAAATTTTATAATTAAATTAAATTAAAACCCTAGATCACACAAAGTGAGGTGAATTAGCGTTTAAAAACCATATGATTACTTTCGTTTTTTTTTTGTTACACACCATGATTCGTAACAATCAAACAAAATGTTTAAACGCTCTTTAAAATTTATAATAGTTTTTTTTTATTTTTTTTTTTACTTTTTTTTAATTTTCTTTCTCTTTCTTTTCATTTCTTTTATTGTTACAAAAAATATTAAAAATAAAAATTATAATTCTTTTATTTTTGCAAATCGCATTAACTATTGTTTAGCTGTTTTTTTTTTTTTTTTATTTTTTGCGCTATTCAAAAACCATTTCAAATCTATTTTTTAAAGCTTTTTTTAATTGTAGTTGTAACCACGTTTCGTGTTATTTAAACTTTTGATTTTGTTTTGTACTAATAAATAAGATCTCATCATTAACGGTGGTGATCAAAAAGATTTTGAGGATAATGGTTAAAAAATAGAAAAAAAAAACGGTTTATAATAATAAAAAGGTAAAGAGTCATTGGTAACACCGGATATTTCCAACAATTCGTGGTAATTATTTATTTATGTTTTTTTTTTTTTAACTTTTTTCTCTTTGTTAAACGGGAGGGTTTTGACCAACGGCAGTGAAAGTACTCAAATAATAATAGTAATAATCATTATAAAATACAAATAATATTTAGAGAAAAAAAACAAACGACGGTATAGTTATGTAAAATGGTAAGTAGGTATTTATGTTTATAGGTAGGTGCTTATTTAAACAAATAGGTAATGAAAAATAATCAACGGTTTTTAAAAAAGCACAATTTCGGAATTAAGGTTCGTAATAGGTTTTGGGTTAAAATGTAGAAATAAATTCGAGATGGATGTATAAGCATTTTTTCTTGCATAATGTGGTTTGTGTTCATAAGTTTCATTATTTTATGTCGGAGCCTTTTTTCCCCTTATTCAGTTTGGCCCATATACAAAGCCGTTCTATATATTGGAAAAAACTACATATCATTCTCGTGCCCAAACGGGTTTAACGAACTCAAAAAAAAATTCATTTAGCCTCTCTTTTGGACTGCAAATAAACTTTGTAAAATTGAACACAAAAACCATTTTGGAAGCCCTCCTGGTCAAAATGGGTTAATATATTCTAACCAACTTTACGCAAGAAATTCAGTTAGCTAAGAAGAACACTTGTGCAAAATTTCCAGTCAATCGATCAAGCCATCTATGTTCCAAATTTGAACTCATTCTATTCATTAGAACTCGAGATTTCTCAAAAAGTCTGTTATTTTTATGTGGAAGACTCCCAATCCCGTGATCCGTCTAAGCCCACCTATGAACTTAACCTTACTTTTCACGAAAAAAGCATTCATACCAAATTCCATCAAAATCCTTTGGAATGTGAAATTTCTTATTTAAAAATAATATTTATTAGAATATACCATATCAAAAATTTTGTAAAAATTACTTTCGATTAAAGGTAAATTAAAATATCCTCTGGCAACCCTAAATATTTGTTTTACATATATATGTATTTTTATAAAGCTTTTATACGAAGATTTTGATTTGTGTTCCTAGATTGAAAACATACCTTATAGAACTTTTGTTTTATATAACATTTTAAATTTATATAGAAGTTTTCCACACTTTAGAGTGGAGGGCTCCATTTACATAATGGGTGGAGCTAAATAAGTTTTTTTCCATTGAAACTAATTTTTTACGATACGTACCCGGAGTTAAAATTTCTACACTTAAGTTAAAATAGTGTAGAAATTTTGTAAATATACAGACAGATGGACAAACAGATAGAAAAAACAAGTGATGAAAAAAAACCAAGGGTTTTTAAAAAAGCACATTTTCAAAATAATATAGTGTTTCATACTAAGTATTTTATCGGAATATAATGTTGATGCTTCAATATTAACGTTTAATTTAGGAAATATATACGTTGGTGACTAAGTTACTGCTTACCTATAATAACAGTAAATTTTTAAGTCCTAGTAGCCCCTGTATGGGGAAGGTTGCCAAATTTCTCAAGGATATAATGCTCACTACTCCCCTTCCCCCAAACTTTTTTAGGTTCTAGGAATTAAATTGTGAATTCCACCAAAATTTAGAATTTTTCTTAGAATTTTACTATTTAAGCAAAAATGGTTAAAACTGAGAGACACTTTCTTCAATTTAAAAAACCCCTTTTAAATTTAAGAAAAACCTTTAACATATGTTAAAATATAATGTTAGACCTTTAAATTTTGTATATTAAGCAAAAAATATTTAAACAGGTATTCAAGTTACAGGGGTTTAAAAATAGCAAAATTTCAGTTTTCGAGCCCTTATAGCTCCTGAACATGGGGTTTGACAAAAAAATTTTGTTAATCGACTCCTACTAATTTCTGAGGATCTAACTTCTCCCAAAATTTCAAGACCATAGCTTGAACCGTTTAAAAGATATGTGTGGCCAAAAATTTTACACAAATTGTGTTTTGCACAGTGGTAAATTTTAGTACCGTATGGCAACCCTAAACATTTAAGCGAAGTATTTTTGTAAAGTCTATAAAAGCAGCTCACTTCAACCGTTTTTCAGATTGGAAATACACCTTATAGAACTCTTGTTATAAGAATTTGAATATAGGGATTTTCCCAACTTTAGGGGGCTGCAGCTCCCTAACAGGTGGGGCTACAGAAAAAAATTCTTTTCCTACGAAATTATTTTTTTTGTAATACCTACTCGTGGTTAAAATTTCTTCTCTATATTTCAAACGATGTAAAAGTTTTTGTAAACATACGGACAGACAGACAGACGGACAGACGGACAGACAGACAGACGGACGGAGAGAGTGAAACTATATAGGCACATTTTTACAAAATTTTTTGAAAATGTGCTAACAACAAAAGTGAGATTATTTATTTAAATTTAAATTCTGCTTAATATAATTTAATTACAATCTAGATTACACACTTATAATTTTGAGAAAAAAATTTAAAAATCAAAACGTTGCGATTCCGATTCATTTAAATTTGAATAAAAATCAGATTAATATAATTATTTATAAAAAAGTTAAAGTCTTAAAACTATCTTAAAACTACAAATTGTTTTTTTTTCCAAATACTCGTAGTGTTTCAGGAAAAAATTACATAGATTTATTTTAAATATTTTATATGCACATAAAATATTTAAAAATTTACCATTGTCCTAATACTAATTATAAATAAATAAATAAATATTTTATATTGAAAATCTAAGACGTTTCTACATGTTTTAAGGCCTAGTACTATCTCATGTTTATTATTAGCCTAAAAGTTGAAAATAAAATATAAAGGAATGAAAATTGTATCGTTACAATTAAAGTTTGATTAAGCTTTCATTAAAGGACATATGACTTATCATTGAATTGAGCCTATGAAACTAAAGTGGTGCAGCATTGATGTCAGATTATAGTTTACAAAATATTCTTAAGTTTTACCAAATTAGCTTTCATTTACTAATTCATTCAAATAAAAGAGTTTAAGTATTTTAAATGCCTTCTTGTGATTTGTGAATCTTATATTATCATAGTAAATAATTACGGGGATTTAAAATGAGTCGATTAGCAAATGATAAGATGATGTAGTTTTTGTAGTTTACGGCAGATTTACATATTTTGGTTGTACTAAAACCTTTTACTGGAGAATTGTAAACTCGCGCAACTTTTGCGTGTTACTTTTAACACATTTTCAAAAAATTTTAAAAAATGTGCTTATTAGTTTCACCCTGTCCCTCTGTCTGTCCGTATATGGAATTATGGCCTCCCGAAATCAAAAAAAGCCCTATATTTAAATTGTTATTACAAGAGTCCTGTTATGTATACTTCAATTTGAAAGCGGTGAAAGATAGCTGGTTTTATAAGCTTTAAAAATTTTTGAAAGTTAGATGTACAGAGTTGCATATGGTACTAAAATTTTCCATTATGCGATACTTCAAAATTTAAAGCTAGAACATTATGTTTCAACATATATTTATGGTTTTCCTAAATTTAAAATGGGTTCTTCAAATGGAACAAAGCGTCTGTTAGTTTTAACTATATTTGCTTAGATAATAAAATTTTACTAAGTTCCAAATATTGGTGGAATTCACAATTTAATTTACTTTTATTCATGATTAATAATGAATGGATGAAATAACAAAATTATAATAGTATCATAAAATACCCAGTATGAAACACTATATAATTTTGAAAATGTGCTTTTTTTTAAAAACACTTGTTTTTTTTCATCACTTGTTATACCCGTATGACTATATAGTAATTATACCCGTATGAATATATAGTCAAAGGGTATAATAAATTTGCCATTACGTTTGTGACGCAGAGAAGGAGGGGGGGTAGATATAGACTCAAGTGTATGGATCGGATCAGAATCGAAAAATAAATCGATTTAGCTATGTATGTCCGTCCGTCCGTCCGTCCGTCTGTCCGTCTGTCCGTCCGTCCGCACGATAACTCAAAAACTAAAGGAGCTAGGATCTTGAAATTTTCGCAAATTCGTTTTTTTGCAATAGCCGTCATCGCTATTTAAATCCAGCCATTTTGGTCCATGGGTTCGGGTAGCTGCCATACAACTTCTTACTTTATATGAGCATTACTCTCCACCTAATGAAGCTGACTGTCTAAAATTTTGCCAAAAATTGTTTAGTGTAATGGCCAAAGTTTCTGCAAAATTTGGTTGGTCTGCTGCAGAGGGTTCGAGTAGCTGCCATAAAACTCCTTCTTTTATATGAGCATTACACTACACCTAACAAAGCTAGGTGTCTGAAATTTTGCTAAAAATAGTTTAGTGTAATGGACAAAGGTACAGCAAAATTTGGTTGGTCTACGGTAGAGGGTTCGAGTAGCTGCCATACAACTCCTTCATTTATATGAGTATTCCACTACACTTAATAAAGCTGTATGTTTGAAAATTTTGTCAAAAGTAATTAACCGGATGATATAATGTATATGTTACGGTCATACGGGTATCCAAGAGTTGACACAGTCTACTCTACTACACTCTTCCTCGTTTTTTTTTTAAATTATAAAAAACACAAAAATAAAATTAAAATCATATATTTCGTTTGGTCTTCATTAGAGAGTAAGTTAATGCTTCCTTAGACATTGGAAAAAGTTTTTTTCTAAAAATTTAAATTTTAATTGAAAACTACAATAATCAAGTCAAATTGAAACTGGTCTTTCTCTATATATTTATTATTACAAATTTATATTAATTTAACAGATATATGTATTTTCTTTTGGAAACAAAGCAACTAACCACGGTCCAGAGCACACCAATTATCCATTTCCATTGAAAATAACATATATTTCCAAATTTATAGAATTTTCAAAAATTTCAGTAAATATTATTACAATTACCCAAAAACACCTACTCTTCATAATGTATAATATACAATGTATCATTCGAAATTACACAAAAAAAAACATCGATTAAATGTTGTTGTCTACTATACAAACTTTAAATTTATTCTGAAGGATTTCCACCTTTTTTGTATATTCCAGACGAACTAAATACATATATTAAGATATTTCACTTGTCATTTACCAAAAATAATAATCAAAAGTAAAACTTTAAAGTGGTTTGGTTTTCAACATTTACTTATTAACAAATATTTATAAATATATATACATTGTATAGTTAAAACCTAAACACGTATAGTGTATAATAAAATCCTAATACAATATTAATGTTAAAATCATTGAAAGTAATATTCCTTGTAAATAAATATACCGTTAGTCACAAAATTTTACGTCAAAAAAACGTATTATGGCCACAAAGCCTCCGTTTCTAACTCTATTTCTTGGAAATAATACTTTTGCTTTATTGTTTTATAGTAAGCATTTACTTATGATTCGGTCCTGGCTTTAACTATGCACAATTTCCAGTGAGCTATAACAAAAATTAGATGAAGCAGACCAATAGTCCAAAATGATTCGTTAACAATTACTTCAAGTAAATCTTATTGGCCCTTACACATAATTTGCGAATTTGAAAACCGAAAATAAAATTCATCCATACCGCGTAATAAATTCGCAACGATAACTTTTATTACAACAACAAAAACGTTGCTAGCGTAAGTTTGCTGCACAGTTTTTTCCTCAAGTATAGGTATTCCAAATAATTGACAGTTAATTTTTAAATAACAGTTGAATGTCAGAAAAGAAAGTAACAAATTACAAATAAAATATAGTGTAAAATAATTAATATTTATATATAAAAAATAATATTGGAAATTCAAAAAACATTAAAAATAAATGTTTATAAAAAAATAATAAAACTTTTTCGTACATGAAATGGCTATCGAATGGAATCCGTCAAAAAGTATTGGGATAGTATTATGCGGATAGTATTACGAAGTAGAAACATACTCAATAAACCTATCAACAAATGATTTTCCATTGCATTTGCGAATTTCGCATGAGTTTCAAAAAATGTGCACTACATGGCAATCACCAAGTACAATTATAAAAAAAAACTCAAAGTTTTTATGAAAATTTCTGTGGGTCACTGTATTTTGTTTCATAAAATATTTTAATAACAAGGAAATATGACAATATTGTCAATATTTAACCAAAATATATTTACGTAGTAATTTATATTTCGCCTTATTTAACGAAAGTTTAATGACCCATTACGTTTATTTGAAACTTATTATAATATAATGCAGTCTAAATAAATATGATGTTTCCGTGTTGTAACTTTAATTTATTGAGAATTAAAATTTTGTTTGCTTTAAGAATTAAAACTAAAGGAATAGTTTGCATTCAATGTATTTTATAAAATTTATAAAAATTTAAATGGAGGACAGAGAAACTATAGTTATATGAATAATAAATTTCCAGTGTTATTCAGAAGTTGAGTCTAGTTTTTAGAAGATAGCCTCTCCACAAGTGGTTCGATATAATGAACTAAGATGTACGCACACAAAAGACGCGAACAAAGCTTTGAGAAAATTAACATTTCTGGTAAGATTCAAGTTTGATCGATACGAATTTTGGCGAAACATACAGGAAACTAATTTTAAGATCTTTCAAATGAATCTTTGACCGACTTAAAAAGTCATATTATAAAAAAATTGATTTTTATAACTTGAAAATACATATGCTGTCAGGACAATCTTACTTACTACCTTACTACATAATAAACCTTAGTTCTTCTAAACTATTCACTTTTAATTTACATGCCATGTATTAATTATATCCTAATATAAATAATAAAGAAATTAAGTTAAGTCTTCTGAAGCAGAAATATGCAGACATAATGCAAAGTTGTAATAAAAAATTTTATAAATAAAGCAAGTACTTAATGTAACCTAAAATTATCATTGGAATAAATGCATTTACGCCATATATAAACGCGTAACGCGTATACACCTTCATAAATTTGAACACTTAGATTAATTAAAATTCTATTTATTACAGAATTCATCTTTTTCCTCCCTTTTTGTACCAATTAACAGAATGAATCTTTGATGAAAGGTCATTGATACTTTCCATATTATGCATGCATATACGTATGCATATAAAACATACAAACTTTCTTTTTTTTTATTCGGCAAAAAAGATCTTTGCAAATAATATCAAAATTTTTCATCCCTAAAATATCTGTCATAAATGATTTATTCACTCCGTTGATTGTTGATGCCTCCTATCGTTTTCAAAGTAAAATTATCGCCTCAAAACATTTGCAGACATCAGAATATATTTTCTAATATTTGTATGCAATGAAGATGTATAGAAGTGAATATTTGAATATTTACCTTTAATTTTTGAACTGATTTTTTATTAAACAAAACTGAATTTTATTTAATGAGAAATATTTCAAAAGTTAGAATACATAAGACTCATGTTGTTTTGGAAAATTTATTTAATAAAAAATAGGGATAAACAGTTTTTTTTTTTTCAAACATTCTAAAATTGAAGCGATTTTATGCAGATGAAATTGATACACTGCTACAATTTATATTTTGCTTGATTTTTATAATTTTAAATTTTTACCTTGAAAAGTTTTTTTAATGTCTTTGTTTTTTTTTCTTTTGAAAAACGAACGTCGAACGTTCAACAAATATTAAAAAAACATTAAATACAACAAATATTTAATTACATACAATGAAACTCACGTTTTTTTACCAATTTAGCGGGTGGCAGTGTATATGAAGTTAATGTCATTGTAATGTCAAAATAAAATCAAAAACTTGACTTTACACGTCATGTTATATGATTGTATAAATTCAATTTTGTTTTTCTTCAACTTTTAACAAAACTTAATTTTGTATGATGTGCAATTATTAGTGAAAGCTAAGACTTATTAAATTTTGGAAATTATGATATATATTCCGATTGAAATTTATATCAATGAAACTTTTGTTTAGGGTTGAAATTTGGTTTTTTTTTTTTGGGAATAATTAAGGTTTTGTATAATTTTTTAAATTGATAAGATCATACGTATATGCATTGTTGTACATACAGCGTTTTCAAATTAACATTTGCGCTTCTTCAGTCAACTTTGTCATTTTATTTATATGTATTGATATTTCAATATGGAAATTTATTCTGATCTGAACTGATCTTCTTTATCTATAAGTCATATTTAGGATGGAGCTTATATAACGAAGCTGGAGTAACTCGATGAAAGGCAAAATTGAAATATTCTTCTTAAAATTGGTCCCAAACCTGTTCTAAAGAAATAAAACAATTAATGTCTCAACTTAAAGTTTTCCACCATAAAACAAGAAGGGCAATATTATGCGCATTAATATACAATTGAACTATTGAGGTGAAGCATAACGGCTAATGGAAACTCGTTTTCATGTGTTCATCACTATCATGAAACATCCAATCCAATATTATTCCATCTAATGACTTCCCTAAAGTTAATAATGGCTGTGTGTGTACTGTTGAATCAAATTAAGGAAGAATATTCAAATTTTTATTCTTAATATACCACTCAATTTTTCCTAAAATCGCATAATCTAAAAATTTCTAAACCCATTTCCATAAAACACTTCGAAAACTTCAAAAACCACCTATTAGAACAATTCGAAAGATCTTTTGGAAAGCGTCAAACATTATTAACTTTATTATTAACACTGACCTTTTTGTACCAAACTCTAGTCTAGGATGATACAAATGTGCAGTTCCGTTGTGAAGATAAGGATGTTAAATTCTGTAGGTGAATAATTGGAAATTGTAATGCGATAATCGTTACAAAAATCCGTTAACACCAAAAGCTGCAAATATTTTTCTTGATATAAGTGAATTTTATAAGTTATTGTTAACGAGGAAGAGTGTAGTAGAGTAGACTGTGTCAACTCTGGGATACCCGTATGACCGTTATATAAACACTATATCATTGTTATTAATTACTTTTGGCAAAATTTCAAACATACCAGCTTATTAGGTGAAATATAATGCTCATATAAAAGAAGGAGTTGTATGGAAGCTACTCGAACCCTTTGCAGTAGATCAACCAAATTTTGCAGTAACTTTGGCCATTACACTAAACTATTTTTGGCAAAATTTCAGACACCCAACTTCAATAGGTATAGAGTAATGCTCATATAAAATAAGAAGTTGTATGGCAGCCACCCGAACCCATGGACCAAAATGGCTGGATTTAAATAGCGATGACGGCTATTGCAAAAAAACGAATTTGCGAAAATTTCAAGATCCTAGCTCCTTTAGTTTTTGAGTTATCGTGCGGACGGACGGACGGACATACATAGCTAAATCGATTTTTTTTTCGATTCTGATCCGATCCATACACTTGAGTCTATATCTACCCCCCCTCCTTCTCTGCGTCACAAACGTAATGGCAAATTTATTATACCCTTTGACTATATAGTCATACGGGTATAAAAACTTATATGTAGAATCTGGTCGAAGCAGTTGTTCTTAATGACTTTTTACTCCTATAAAGAGTAAAGGTAACTTATTTCGGAGTATAATCATAGGAGGAGGAATCATCAGTATACTGGAAGTAAAACCTTGCCTAGCCAAACTTCTGATTAAACTTTCATTTATTTTTCCAACTTATAGAAAATTTTACAAAAATCACCTGTGAGTTATAAAAATCAATCAAAAATTTTCTTCTGTAAAATATTAACTAACTTCACTTTATTTACTCGATTATAGTTATCATAAAGGACTATGGATACACATATGCTAAAATTGGATATGATCTGATCAGGATTAGAATCCGAAACTTTAAATTTCAATGTTCGGCGTTTTAATAATATCGCAATTGGTTAGATACACTGATGAAGTCCATTTAACTAACTTAACGACTTAACCACTTCATTCAAATATCAAATAAATAACCAAATCAGAGAAAAAATTTTAAATAAAATTCGGTTGTATTTTAAAAGTCAATGAACCGTGTCTCATATTCAAATAGTTACCATATAAATTCATTTTATTGTCGGTATTTGATGATAACTCTGGCTAATAAATTGATGTCATGTCAAAAAAATTCATCAAAATATATAATGATGCGAAAATCTACAATGCAAAGATAAATTTATATTATCTATTAGTATCTATATAATGCTTTTGCAAATTGTTGCCATTTTTTTGTATTTTATCTTTAGTCTCAATTCTTCTTATTTGGAAATACGTAACTAATTTTGGCTTTTCATTGCTATTTTTACTTTTTCTATTTTGTTTTATTTCGCTTTATTTACTTTTGATTTGTAAAACTTTCATTCCAAATTATGAAGCGCTGCGATATTTGACATTTAAATTTGTAAGCTGATATAATGCTTTTAAAACTGTGCGTCTTAAATATTTTAAATTGTCAGCTATTAGAGTATTGTGAAAAATTTTCTAAAATTGTAAAGTACAATTGATTTTGAAATTGAATAAAGACACTGCTTGAGCATTTAGCCCGTAGATGTAAGTTACTAATAAACAAGTAGGCAAGTTAGCTGAGCTCTAGTCAAAACCATATTAACGAAATAGTGACAAAAAAATAATTATAATTATGTTTAAGGGTCAGCAAAAATCATGACTTAACATTTAAAAGAAATTTTTGACAGATATTTCACGACTTGCTTAGACATTAATGACATTTAAAATTATTAAATCACAGCTATACTGTCAGAAGATTGGCATTTATTGGTTTTAATAAGTTAATTTAGAAAAATTAGCATTAGAAATTATAATTAAGGAAATTAAAAGTTAGAAAATGTAATTATGTAAAACCAATTTTAAAATACCGTTATCTTAAAAGCGAAGCAATTTTCAATTAAATTATATTGTATTTAATTCAAAAGTTTTATTATTGTGTTTTAAGTCATTTAATTAATTGCGGGTGTTTGTTCGTTATTTAACGGTTACTTTTCCTATTTTATATTCCTACTTGTTATATACATTTTATGCATAGGTACTTTGTAAAATTGAAAGTAACGGTAATTTTTAATTGAATACATTTAAATTAATCACATAAGATAAATCAATTAATTATAATAATTGTGATGCTTAAATTAGCAGCCAAGGTGCAATCAAATCCAAAATGATTGAAGATAATGTTACTTTAATTTATTAAAATCAATATTTGATTTGTAAATCAAAGAATTTTGACTAATTTAATAATAAAATTAGTTATTTTTGAAAGTGTTTATTTGTTATATGTTGTATACTGAATGTTAAATAATTTTGAAAGTTTTGAATGTGGGAGATGTGATATTTCAAAAAAAAAAAAAAAAGATGCTCATTAACACAAAATAAAAATTTTATAGTTATTTCCTTATTTAAAAAATGTTTAAAATTCAGTGTTAGTTAATAATTTTGGTAAATTTGATATTTTTTAAGTGTTGAAATATTATATTTTAAAAGTATTTTGCAAATTATAAAAAAGTTGGGTTTGAAATTTGAATCACAGTTCATTTTTATCTTTATTTAATGTTACTGTTATTACATTTTTTTTAATTATGTTAGTGAATGCAAAATTTTGTGTACGAAAATGCTTTACGTTCATTTAAGCTCTTGAATTTAATGTAAATAGCAGCTGCTTTTGTTTTAAAATGAATTTGTGAAAGTAGAGAATCATAGTTATTTTAGTTTTTAAGTTACCTTGCAGATGAATGAACAGAAGGACACTCAAAACTTGATCAACTTACTTTTTAATTCTGATCAGATATAAATACATGAGTCTATATCTATGCCCTCTCCTTTTAGGCGCCATAAAGGTAATGGCAAATTTGATATAACCTAAGAATAGAGGTTCTTACGGTTATAATAAGCGGTATCCTATATAAAATATACTGTATACAAAGCGTAGTAACAGTAATTCTATCGTTTGTTCAACAGCATGTTTCATTTAATATTCGTAAAAATAAAAATTTCAAAATTAAAGAAAAAGTCTTTAAAAAAAGCACAGATACCACACCTTATAGCCTAAAAGAAGATCAGATACTATACCTTATACCTTATAACTCAAATATTATTTTAATATATTAAAACATACAAAATTGTATCCACTGGAAATCTGTTCCTAATAATTTATGAATTAGTACTTACTATCTTTATTATTATTTGTATATTACATGTATACATATTTTATTGACAAGTTCATTAGCTCACTCCTATAATTAGGGATTTATAATGAACGACGTAGTGATTGGATAGTATTTAGGTCTTTTGCAACTAACAATGATAAAACTTCTTTAAAAATTTTTTGCGTGATGAGTTTTTTATGCACAACAACCATTCACTTTAATTTTAATATTAAGTGCAAACATATAACCAACATATTTACCTACATTTTTTGGGTTTCCTGAAATAAAGCCAAATTAAAAAGAATCTAAATGTATTTTTTTTGCCTTTATTTAAAATGTTAAACAATTATGAAATTTTTATTTTGACTTTATTTAATTTTTAAAATGAATATTTAAATTAATTTAAAAAATTAAAATTAAATAAATTCAAATATTTTTCTTCTCATACACATAAACGCATACACATAAATATAAATATTTTGTAAAAGACGTATAACTCTGATTTTGAAAGCAGCTCTTATCTATAATATTTATATATGTATTTCTGAGATTATAAATTAGAAAGAAGTATTTTTCGCCTTCTACAGAATATTTATATGAGGAATTCTGATTTAGAAGCGATTTTAGAGTTGGTTTACAAATGCACGCCAATTTACAAGCTTTTTCCAAAATATTTACATTTTTGACATTCCAAAATGGGGAGATTTAAGAGTTCGAAACAAATAATTTAAATTTAAGATTTTCGCTTGAAAAATTATTTTTATTTTAACCAATTTTTTCTTTTAATTTTGTAAAAAGTGAATACTCTTATATATTTCAAATCCAATTCTAAAATCATTCAAATAAAATCAATGAAATAAAGTCAATTGGCCGTAATTCAATTGGTTTTATTTCAAGGCATCAATTTTTTCCCATTCTTCAAAATAATTGATAAATATTTTTAATTCCATAATTCGTATGGAACTTGTGTTACTTTTTGTATCTTTAGATATTTAATCATATTATTGTTTCCTTATTTGTTTCAATTGCGATGAGAATACAAATTAACAAAAATTAAAGTTTAAATAATTCGCATCATTAAGCGTTTGTATGGCAGATTAAATTTTTCTTTGTATTTCTTATGCTATTTTCGTTAATAAAATCATCCAAAATAAAATTATTGATTTCTTTAAAAGTCTATTTAAACACCATTTTTAGTTAATTTTTTATAAAATTTTAAGTGCATGAGTTAAATTTCGAAACTAGTAAAAATTTTTTTTCAAAAAACGAAATGAAAAAACTAATTTTGACAATTATTATATTTCTACCAGAGGTTTTAAAAAGTTAAATTTTCGATTCAACTCAAATTTTGAGTCAAATATATTTTCAAATTATAAGCATTCTTTGGCTAAGCCGACTTATTGAGCAGTTGAGTTGATATATTTTGCAGACTTAACATTTAGTTGAGCGTGAGTTGAGTTTGACATTCGAATCTACTATACAGAACCTAAATTTTTTAATTTGTTAACTGTTTATTTATTTCTTTTTGAACAGTCCCCTACCACATTCAATGTGATAAACTTCTGAATCACCCGTTTATCACCCGTTACCCTTTCAGGTATAGCAGGTATTTTATTTTTATATTATAATGTAAATTGTATTTTTTTTATTTAATATGATCCAACCTGGGATTTAAACTCAAGACCCTTCGATCAAAACCAACGTTCTAATCACCGATTCCAACGATTGGATGCTTAAACTGTTTAATTTTATCAACAATTACACACTAAATTACTTTTCAGCCGTCGTGCTGCTTTACTTGTTATTAAAAGTAAAACTAATCATTATTTAACAGTTTAAATTAAATACCATTTAAAATAAATACATAATGGGTATTTAACATTAAATGTGAATGAATTTTAAATTTATTTTAAATAATCAAGAAATAAATAAAATAATAAAAAAATTGGTATTCCACAAATTTTGGTCAACAACATTTTATTTAAAAAAAAAAAGTAAAGCACAAAATGAAGACGTGTGAATTAAATTAACATGGCAAAATTTTATAAATAATAATATTATAAACACTGTTATGGTAGCATTATGTAATCAAAAGAAATACATTAATATTATTATTTTAAAATAATATATTTTTTTACTAAAGTAAGAATAATATCAGAGACATTTCAGAGTATAATTTGTTTTTTACTTTTGAGTAGATGCTTTTAACATTTATAATTCAGGAAGTCTTAAAAATAAGCAAAATTTAGTTGAATAAAATTGTTCTCTTTCCTCTTTTCATATTTTGAAAATTTTTCAGGTATACTCCCACAGAGGGGTCCTGAGCTTTAAGATGACGTCATCACATAACGGTACTTTATATCTCAAAGTTTCCGAATATATAAATTATTAGTGGCGATACTCTAGTGGTCGAAAATTGCATTAAAAAATTTCCCTAAGATTTTGTAGAATTTTAATTAAAATGTTATATTTTAATGTTATACTTGTAAAATAATAAACTGGATCCAACATCTTACAACATAGTAGGGCATGATATTGTATTTCATATACATCTTGTTTCACCTGAATCGGTGCTACGGTTTTTGAGATATTGCAATTCAATTGGAAATTTGAAAAAAAAAAAAAAAATTCAAATTTTCAAAAAAACCTCTATAAGTATAAAATTTTCAAAAACACTCTGTATTTATTATTATACCATTAGAAAGGTATCTTTACGCTCTTTCTAACGGTATACAATAAATATGGCATATGTTAACAAATGGTCCGACCAGAGAACATAAATGCAAAACTGAAACAACAATTAAAAAAAAACCATTTTCATACTTTATTTCTCAGACGTTTATTTTGCCTTTTTGCTTTCTTGTTGAAAATGTATGTAAAAATGTAAGTTGGATACACTTTAGAGTTGAATACAAAAAAAACTTTCCTATTTTAATAAATCAGTAACTTAGTCACCAGCGTATATTTTTCCAAACTTAAAGGTTTAACATTGAAGCTTCAACATTATATTTCGGTACTCGTTAACAGGTTTTCTTGAGTACTTCTTCTTCTTTTATAGTGCTACAGTCCGTCGTCGAACCTTGGCCCTCTTGAGTACATTAGGATTATATTTTAAATATTAAATCTATTACTATTCATAATTAATAATGAATTAATGAAATAACTAAATTATAATATTATCATATATATTTATATATATTTTTTACCCTAAACTCAGTATGTTACACTTTATAATTTTGAAAATGTGCTTTTTTAAAAACGCTTGGTTTTTTTAAACACTTGTTATATTTTTTCTGAATCGAGTTCTATTAAAAATTTAAAAGAGTTAACCTATATATGCTTCGTTTTGTAAAACATTCGATTAAAGAATTTAAAAATGTTCTCTGTATTCTCAAACCTTTGTACTCTTGTCTAGGTAGCCCTAATTTAAAATATGCTAGCCAAGTTTAGACATCCTTTAGATGACATATTTAGACACTTTTTAAGAGGTTCTTATTAATGGAAAAAAGTTAAAATTCACTTTGAGAAACCTTCAATAATCAAATCCGATGCTTTTTCCTTCGTATAGGCATTAGGCATTACTTGAACTTCATTCAATTCCACACTTTGAAGTTAAAACTATAAGTGGGTTTGTTATTTTTTTCTTACTAAAATTTTTTTAAATTTACAAGGCTTAAGAAAACTTGCACTTAATTTTGTATCTTTTAGTGCTGGTTTTTAAAGTTTTTTGAAAGGGGTAACCGCAAAGTAAATCCCCATATTTTGGTTTAAATTTTAATTTAAAATTTCTTTATCCCATTTGAAAAATAGCGTGTAAAAATTACGATACTACTTTTTTGAATTTTATTACCTACTGAAACGAGTTTTAAAACAAGTGAGGGAAAAAAACCAAGGGTTTTTAAAAAGCACATTTTCAAAATTATATACAGTTTCTTACTGAGTATTTTATCATTTATTTTTATAAAAATATATATTATGATAATATTATAATTTTGTTATTTCATTAATAATTAATTATATGACTAATAGTGAAATACTTAGAATATAACCCCAATGCACTCAAGAAAACCTGTTAATAAGTGCAAAATATAATGTTGGAGCTTCAATGTTAATGTTTAATTTTGGAAAAACTTACACTGGTGAATAAGTTACTGTTTTATAAGAACATAAAAGTTTTAATTTTGAAGACCTAGTAGCCCTTCAATGGGGAAGGTTCCCAAATTTTTGCTTAGCAAATTTATGATGGATCTGCTCACCCCCCTCCTGTGTTCACCCTTCCATTTTTTTCCGGTTCTAGGAAATCAATTTGGAACTCCAACAAAATTTGGAATTTTACCTAGAATATTATTATCTAATCAAAAATGGTTAAGACTAAGAAACAATTTCTTCAATTTAAAGAGACCCTTTCAAATTTAAGAAAAACCTTTAACGTATGTTGAAATATAATGCTGCAGCTGTAAATTTTGCATATTTATTTGAACAGGTGTTAAAGTTACAGGTGGTTGAAAATAGCAAAATTTCAATTTTCGAGCCCTTATAGCTCCTAAACAGGGGCGTGACAAAAAAATTTTGTTAACTGACTCTTACTTATTTCTAAGGATCTAACTTCTCCCAAAATTTCAAGTTTCTAGATTTAGCCGTTCCGAAATTATGAGGGACCAAAAATTTTGTAAAACTTAGTTTTGAATAACGGTAAATTTTAGTACCGTATGGTAACCTTATACAATTGGCTTTTAAAAACTTGTAAAGCTTATAAAAACAGCTGTCTGTTAACGTTTTCATGTTGGAGATATACTTTATAGAACTCTAATTATAACTGTTTAAATATGGGACTTTTTTCAACTTTGAGGGGCTGTAGCTCCGTAACGGGGAGGGCTACAAAAAAAAGTTTTAACATTAAATTATTCTTATTGCAATACCTATCCATTCCTGATATTTTTTTGTCAATCGTAGGTAAAAAGGGACGGACGGACGGACGGACAGACGGACGGACAGAGTGAAGCTATATAGGCACATTTTTACAAAATTTTTTGAAAATGTGCTAAAAACAAAGGTTCGACTCCTGCTTCTCTAAGTTTTTTGCGAGAATCCATAAAAATAAAAACTTACACTTAAAGCTACAATCCTTTTAATTAACTACAGTTTTAATTAATATTTTAAATGAATAAGGTAATGCTTTAAGCCCTAAAGGGATTCAGTATACTTATTATTTAATTTTTTAATTCTTCCATTTCATTCAACTCAATTTCAAATTTATTTTAAGTTTTTTTTTAATTTAAAACTTTCAATCAACAAAAAAAAAATTTTAATAACCTCTTTTTGGTTAATCAATAACTTTAATTGAAACCAAAATTGTAATCTTTTTCTATTTTATTATGGGAAGTATTATGAAAATTTAATTTAAATATTTAAAGTATGTAGGTACTAGAATTTTTCCAATTAAATCTGTAATTAATTATTAGATACAAAAAAAAAAACATTTCATGCACAAGTACTTAATTTTTTCAATTTTTTTTTTTTTTTATTTCTCTGTTTTTCAAATGCAATTCTAAATTAAATAAAAAATTATTTCAAATTATATTAAACCTAGTTTCATTTTAAAGTGAATATTTAAATTATTTCTTTTAGAAATTTTGTAAAATGTTCAAATTCAATGTACAAATATTATTAAAAAAAATTCTAATCAATTCTATAACCTAAATTTCCTACACAATATTTGCAATCGGCAGGAGGGTAATAAATTCTGGAGCAATTTAACCTAAAGGCTTTATTTCACTTTAGAAATATTATATTTAATAATATACAGGGTGGGCAAAAAGTCACGCCTTTTATACGCAGGCGTAATTGATTGACTTTTTTTTTATTATTATTATTTTATATTTTTATTTTCAGAATTTATTTATCGAACCTTGTTACATCAACATGCAAAATTACATAAACAAGCCACGAAGCAAAGTAGTAGAATTTTACTTATCGAATGGTCATCGAATTTTACTGACTTTTTATACCAAATTACTGAACAATTTAATTATTAATGATGAAGCACTATTCCATCTTAATGTATGAATAAGCAAAATATGCTATTTTGGAATTCTGCAAACGGCAGAGTTGTTCATCAGCAACAACTGCACTCACTTAAGTGTACAGCATGGTGTGGAGTGATATCACAAAGTGTTATAGGGCCCTACTTCCTAACGAATGAAGTTGGCGGTGTAGTGACGATTAATGGGTCAGCTTTCGTACTATTGTACTAAAGTGTTATAGGGCCCTACCTTCTAACGAATGAAGTTGGTAATGCAGTGACGATTAATGGGTCAGCTTTTGTACTATTGTAATATTAATAATTTTGTGCGCACTGTAACAGCCTACAGTATTGATCCCAGCAGGATGCAGCAACAACACATACGGCCCGTGAAACAATATTAATCTTCTTAGTGAAATTTCCATAACCGAATTATGTCAAGAAATTTAAAATTCAATTAGCCAGCACCATTGAACTGCGCCTGATTAAAGAACGTGCATTTGAAGAACATTTAAGCAGTGTCCTGATCACTGTTATATAGAGCCTAAAATAAAAAATAATTATAACCAAAAGAGTCATTCAATTTTTACACAACAACATGCCTTTTGGCCAACCCTGTATTATTCCAATTCCAAATTTGAAGCCGAATGTAAAATCCTAATATTTTGAGAACAGATTTTAATTAAAACCATTTTCTATATTAGCTTTTACGCACTTTTCTTCCAGCAACATTTTGTCTTTATTTAATCCTTCCCTTTACAACCCCTTCTCGATTCTCTTCCCTTGGAGAAATGGGAGAATCTGCCTCTTCTTTCGCGCCCTTAAAAAGTACCAAACCAATGCTTTTACTCCCTTTGGAATGAAAAGTAAGCACTACCTTAAGTCTAACTAGAAAAAATTTCGCTAATTAGACCTAAGTGAAATAAAGCCTATTGGACCATATTGCTCTAGGCTTCATTTCCCCCTACCTATTAAATCATTTCCTAATTGCAAAAAAAAAAAACCCAATTCATTTTTTCGATTTTTATTAAAAAAAATAAAACAAGCAAATAACTATTTTCTATTTCAATTTTTGCGGTCAAATTCATTAAACCATTAAATTTTTTTTTTATATTTTCTATCTCTTTCTATTTTCTATATCAACTATTAAAATATATTTTTAATTGGCTTCAATTAAGCTACAATCCATTACAATTCTACAAAAATTTACATATAAAAAAAAAAAAAAACCAAATTTAATTCCAAATACAAAATTAATAAAATATTTTCTTTTTACTATCCATTATATAGTTTGTATCTACATAGTATCTATAGATACATTTTAATAGAAGGACTTAAAAAAGGAAAGGACATTAAATTGCAATGTTAAATATTTTCTAGAACACAATCAATAATCAACATTTTAAAAATGTTAATTTGTAAAAGATATACTTTATAGTCATTCACTAATCACTATTCTAGTATATAAAATCATTATATTTAATTTTGTCAAAAAAAAAAAAATACACAAAATTACCAGATCCACTAACATATTTTAAATAAACATGGAAAACTTTACCCACATTGACATAATATTTATCTCTTTGCAGAAGAATTTATTTTCCAAAAATTAGATTTATAAAATATTCATCAAATATTGAATCAAGAAGAGAAGGCAAAAATGGTATTTCGGAAAAACTAAATGTGAAAATTAAATGAAAAATGGAAAATTATCAGCTAATTGAAAAAACCACATTAAAAGTTAGCAAAATTTTTGGGGAAAATTATTTTATGCCAAGATAAAAAAAAAAAAAAAAAAAAAAAAACATTTTAAAATTTTCTATTTAACAAGTATAAATTAAAAAGTCAAAGAATTTTATATATATATAAAAGCTAGTATATATATATATGTAATTATTGGGATATGATATTAAAATATATTTAATCTATATAATATATCTACCTAGTACCTATATCTATATATTATGTTTTATAATTAGATTTAAAAATAAATGACGTATATATAACGTGGATAAAAACTAAAGATACAACCATTTAGTTGGAATATTTACATAATTCTTGATGTCTACCAATTTTATTGCAATCCCATAAAATTAGAACAAATATGGTTTTTTTTTTTTTGTGGAAAAACAAAAGGCTTTATGATAAAGCATCGAAAGAAATAACGTTTGATCCAGGAATACAAAGTTTCATAAATGTAAAAATATCCAAAAAAAATTCCATAGATTGTGTAATGATTTCGGAAATTCTCTATTTTCAGATGAAGGTTTATGTATTTACAGGAACACCCCTTTTTTTCGGAATAAGTGTGTTACTCTAATTTTATGAAACTGTAAACTTCTTTTAATTTTCCCTTAAAGCTGGTGAATTCCTTACTAAACTTATCATTATTCTAAACTATCTTATGTTAATAATCCATCTGTAATATTCTGATTAAATATGATAGCTATTTAATGACCTTTATGATCCTACTATTGAGGCATATACAATTAGCACTAAATTGGGGCATTTTGATCCTACTGGAACCATATTACCAGCGTTTTTATTTCAGTTTTATATCCAAATTGTAGAGTTCCGATTCGAAGAGCTCCTTAAGGTTGTGAAAGAACGGTTACTAAGATTAATGAGGTCTAGCTATGGCTCCAGGTATTTTAATTTTTATTATCTCCTTTGCAGCTGTTGCAGAAAGTGTTCATGCGCCATTTGAACTCATGTGACCAGCGTTTTTATTTCAACTCTATATCCAACCTGTAGAGTTCAGATTCGAAGAACTCCTTTTAAAATTGTAAAAGAACGGTTAATAAAGTGAAATAGGTCTGACTCTGGCTAGAACCGGGCATCTGCAAGGAAAGTGCCGGATGTTTTCACTTTTGTTAGCCTCTTTGTATCTGTTGCAGAAGGTGATCTAATGATAACGAATTTGAATAGTATACTCATGAAAACCAACATGATTGAAAATAGACAGCAAAATACTACAATAATAGAGAGAAATTATTATTTTAATATTAAAGTTTTCCAAAACTAAGAGTATAGCTAAAAACAAGCTCATTTTTGAAAAAGAGAGTATCAATTTTCGAACATTCACTTATCTGGAAATTGCAAGCTTACGGGTATAAATTGTTGAGTATAAAATTTTCTACATTATTGTAGAGGTACCTACCATTGAATACTCATCAAGTTTTTGAATAATAATTTCATTTGACTTCGAAATTCTAATTGTTTCAGTTTTATTAAGTCATTTCCATTTAGGATTTTTTGATATTATTTCTTATTTTTAATTTTGGCATTATTTCACAGAGCCTAACATAAAAAACTTATGAAAGGAATTTGAAAAAAAAAAATTCATCTTCAACCACATGAAAAATAAAATTTCTTTTACATTTAATTATCCTTTTTTTAAAAGTTTGAGGTTAAATCAGTTTTCTTTACTTTCATGCTTTGATTATTTTGCAATTATGTATTAAAATTCTTTAAGTTTATAAATATGTATAATTGTATACATATATGCTTATTGCTTATGTATGTATATAAAAGAATCTAAATATAAAAAAAATACTAACAAATTATTTACAGTTTGTACTAGAATCATAAATCTTACATTAAAAATCTTTGAACAGTCCGATATTAGGGCAATTTTTCTAAACCGAAAAAAGTTTCTATTTTCGTAGAATTCTATAATTGATTGCAATTGTGTTGAAAATGGAACTAGGATAATTTTACTAGACTGATTGCTCAAGACAGTGTAACATAATAAGTAGTATGACAAACATAATAATTATAATAAGTACTATGACAAACATAATAATTATAATAAGTACTATGACAAACATAGCACTGAAAAATTGAAATGATCAGTTAATCTGCTCAAAAAATATCCCTTAGCTATAACAATAATTACAATTTTCTTTCAAAATATAGTGCAGGAAAAATGTATTCAAAAAAAAACTAGAAATATAGTCAAAATGGAATTAATTATGGGATTTGTACTGTAAAGTCTCTGAAGTTTTCTTGTAAAGTCTGCTTATTTTATATGGGCGACCCCCATCGTCTAATTTGACCCATCAAGGAAGTAGTTGGGCCATTTTGGCAAAAAAGACATTCATACTACATTTGATTAAAATCGCTTAAAATTTTGATGAATTATTAAAACTTTGCATTCTCGAAACTCCTAAAAATCTCTAGACCTTATAATTCTGGAATGAATTTGTGAAAGCTACTCTTCATGGGTACTTACGAATAGTTTATGTACCAAATTTGAACTGATTCCGACTGTTAGAACACGAGATAGCGCGAAAAGTCTGGTGTTTTTGTACGGGAGGGCTTACCGATCACGTTGTTCAATTAGGCTCATCTACGAACTTAATCGTACTATTTAAAAATAAAGCATTCATATCAAATTTTTTCAAAATCGGTTATAATTTACGTAAGCTATGGTGTTAACAGACACACATACGCATACACATAGCACACTAAAGGTGTATTCAGATTTACGCGTTTCCGACAACATGAAACAACTTTTGTAAGGACCGAAGAAGCTCTATTTTCTTCATCTAGGAATATATAACCTATTTTTCTATGGTATTGATTTTGAAGAACAGCTAAAAGTTTTAAGTAAGGGGACACGATTTTGTAAAATTAATTTCTTTCAATAATTAGGTTTGTTTGTTTTTTAAAGAATACTCTAAGACAGATCTGGTACAGAATGATTGACATAAAATTTATAATAGGTTTAACTTAAGTTACATTTTAACGAAGAATTTTAACATTAAATGGCTCAGTGATAATTACTATAAATTCCTAACCTAATTTAGAATCCATTATTAATTAAAATATCAGTATCTTATACAACTTTTTATAATACGATTTGACTCTCTCTAATATAATAATAACTTAATCTAACCTAGAATCTACTCCAAAATGTGTGCTTATGTTTATTCCAACATTCTCTAAAGCATTTTATTATCAAAATTTCATTTAAAAACAAACTTTTTAAAAAAAAAATTGTGAGGTCAAAAGCCTCATTAATTTTACATTTTAATTAACTTCACATTGCAAATTATTATAAACTTTAAATCTGAAATTAATTAAATACCAACTATCTAAATTAAAATTTTCACTTGTCTCACAGTTAATGATTTAATTAAAAGAAATAAAACAATTGTCTATCTATAAACAAAATTTAATTAAAATGGGAAAACCTTCTAAATTTTACTACAAGTATAATACATAGTATATGTAGTATACAATAATTGTTTATATATTTTTTTTTTATTTTTTTAACCTCCAAAATAAAAAAAATCATTTAAATCATATAGGTATGTACCGCAGAATATAAAATTCAATAGCCTTCAATTCCATTAGGTTTATACATTCTGTAGTGCAATGTATCATGCAATTAAAAAATTTAATATACAATATTATCAAAAAAATTTCTTTCGCCCTCAACAAAAAAAAATTAAAAACAAACGAACTGAATATCCACCCGCTTTATAATTATTATCGCGGATTCATAGTCTCTAATTTTAAAATGATTTTTAAAGTACAGAGATACCTAATTAAATATTTATATTAGATATTTATATTATAAGTAGACTTACAGAAGCTTGGATATATATATATATATTATATACTTTTTGGATATGTATAAAACGTAGTATAAAATGGGAAAGTTAAAAAAATCCGGGAGTCATTAGTCCATCAGAGATTGATGACTCAAAAAATTAGACGAAAGTCGTCGGAAGATTCTTCCTCTGATGAATGAGCCAAAAATCTCCTAAAAAAAGAGGTATAATTCTGTATTTTATTTTAAATGAGGAAGAGTGTAGTAGAGTAGCCTGTGTCAACTCTGGGATACCCGTATGACCGTAACATATACATTATATCATCCGGTTAATTACTTTTGGCAAAATTTCAAACATTCAGCTTTATTAGGTGTAGAGTAATGCTCATATAAAAGAATGAGTTGTATGGCAGCTACTCGAACCCTTCGCAGTAGACCAACCAAATTTTGCAGTAACTTTGGCCATTACACTAAACTATTTTTGGCAAAATTTCAGAAACCCAGCTTCATTTGGTGTAGTGTAATCCTCATATAAAAGAAGGAGTTGTATGGCAGCTACTCGAACCCTCAGCAGTAGACCAACTAAATTTTGCAGTAACTTTGGCCATTACACTAAACTATTTTTGGCAAAATTTCAGAAACCCAGCTTCATTTGGTGTAGTGTAATCGTCATATAAAAGAAGGAGTTGTATGGCAGCTACTCGAACCCTCAGCAGTAGACCAACCAAATTTTGCAGTAACTTTGGCCATTAACACCAAACTATTTTTTGCAAAAATTCAGACACCCAGCTTCATCAGGTGTAGTGTAAAGCTCATATAAAAGAAGGAGTTGTATGGCAGCTACTCGAACCCTCTGCAGTAGACCAACCAAATTTTGCAGTAACTTTGGCCATTATACTGAACTACTTTTGGCAAAATTTCAGACACGCAGCTTCCATAGGTATAGAGTAATGCTCATATAAAATTAGAAGTTGTATGGCAGGTACTCGAACCCGTGGACCAAAATGGCTGAATTTAAAACTCGATTCCGTTTTTTGCATAAAAACGAATTTGTGAAAATTTCATAATCGTAGCTCCTTTACTTTTTGAGTTATCGTGATGACGGACGGACGGACGGACGGACATACATCGCTAAATCGATTTATTTTTCGATTCTGATCCGATCCATACACTTGAGTCTATATCTACCCCCCCTCCTTCTCTGCGTTACAAACGTAATGGCAAATTTATTATACCCTTGGACTATATAGTCATACGGGTATAAAAAATGTGACTAAATTTTAAACTGCATTTTGGGTAGAAATAAAGTCAACATTTTCAAGCAAACAGAGTTGGAACTTGGTTTTTGGAAAATATTTCTGGAAGTATGTTCTGAACACTGATATCAAAATAGATGTATAATGAAAATGATAAGTGTAAAGGAATAAGCAAATACACATATATATATTAAAAAAATATGGCTGTCCGAGATTCTATATAAGAAAGCAAATTAGAGTTAGGTCCTCTTTCGAGATTTTAAATTCAAGGGATACGAAATTTTAAATTAGGAGTGATTATATAATTTGTCTTGATAACAAAATTTGAATTCTAGAAGAAGAGGGTGTTCTTGATTTGCAATAGAAATTTAATTTAAAATATATTAATTTTTTCTCAGTCTTGGAACTAAACTTGGTATGTTGCATGGGGCTACCTAAAAGAGCAAATTAGACATGAAATTTTACTTATATTCCCGATCAGCATCATTTCCTCAATCGATTTAGCCATATTTTTCATCTGACCGTGTCACTCCTCATTACGAAAACTCAAAATCTAATGATGATATTTTGGAAAAACTTATGCTGTATGTTACTATTGAAGAAAGTAACGGGAATTGCGAATGGGGGAAATCAGACCATGGATTCGGATTCTTGAAGCTTCCAATCGTGCAATGAGTAGCAGGCATATTCCTGAGACAAATAAAGATAGAACCTTCAAACTCTCAAGGGTGGTTAAAGGGTATTTTCCTCTGTTCTCCTGTTGTCCTAAAGTGTGGAATGAATTGAAATGATGATTCGGTAAAATTAATAAGTTAAAAGGAGCTCTTATCGTTGTGGGCAATTACTTGTAATTGTAATTAAAATTTTTTATAATTTTGTTTTATCCAAGTCTTTTTTTTTAAATGATTACATTCTGAAAAATTTTCGAAATAATCATTTGTTTTGATGCTTTAAATTTCGATTTACGAACTAATAACTCCCCGAGGAACTTTTGGCATACTAATCATGAATCATAAATTCCCCAAGGACTTTTTTCATCTCGCTGTTACACACATATATATATATATTTCCAGAAACAAATTCATATTCTGTTATAATAAAGATAATTTTTTTTTTACAGTAATTAAAACTGTAAAACATAAACGTGTAATTAAATTTTATAGCATGATAGTTTTTATTTTTTCAATTTATTTATCGCAGCCACAAGAAAACTGTATACAATCTAAATAAAATTTTTTATTTTGTTAGTAAAACAATTTATTTTTTTTTTTTTGCAAATTAGTAGTGTAAAACGTGCAAAATAGCCAAAAAAAAAAATTATATATATATAAATATATACTTACATATATTGTATAATTATAACTATATATAATTATATATGCAATATACGAATTTAATTCTTGTATCATTATTAACGCTAAATATATCAACTGAACCAACGGTATACCAACAACCTATCGTGGCAATTAGAAATTCTATGAAAGTATGATAGCAGCTAAAAAATTTAAATTAAAAATAGAAAAAAAAAAAAAAATTTCAATTTTCTGAATTTTTAATGAATTTTTTTTTTTTTGAAAACGAAATAAGAAAAAATCATAATTTTTTATTTCAACAAGTTTTTATTTTTATGCTGAAATTATGCATGTAATTGAGAAATAGCAGGAGAGTAAGCGCCTCATCATCAAAATTTTATTTTTTACTTGTTTTGTTTTTATTATTTTTTTTTTTAATTATCTTAACCTTTTTTGGGCAATCTTCAATTTAAAGATGGTATGTTGTACTAGTTGATACAGTTTAGTTCTAAAGTTAATGACTCAATTGCATAAAAGTTGACCTGTACAAATTTACCACTGATCATTACCTTATTTTATTTGACAGATTCTAATGATCATGGAATAATGCTTTTAAGCTCTTAACGTATTTCTACCCTGAAGCTTTCTCAAATGCTACCTTATTTTACTTTTATAAATAAATCAATAAGCTGTAGGTCTTTGTCGTAGTTCAGATTACATTCTTTCCCATAATGTCTCAATTCGAGGAAGATCAGAACTGTTTGCTGGTCCCTCAAATAGTGGAATTTCGTTAAAACTAAAAACCAATGCTTGTGATGCTGTATGATAAGGAGATCCACCTTAGGTTATATATTGTAGCAAGTTATTTTTAAGAATAATTTCGAACTTAGTTGAAATAACAATGTAACCTATAAAATGTGTAGTTCCTAAGCCTTCAATCGGACATGCAACTCCTTAAATAATAACAGAATATGCCGGACTTTTTAAGTCAATAAAGTATTTCCGTTAAGGCTATAATAATGAAATAATGCATTCTATGCTCTTGAAACACATGATCAAGTATCAGTTGGAAAAAGCTCAAAACGATATTACATTATCCCATTGCCAAAGTCCGGTTTTTACTTGCTGCAGCTCATTTTGAATGCTTTGGTATATAAAAAGTTAAAAATTCATTATAAAAGGGTATTCTTAAGCCTTAATAAAGCAGTTGTCATCCGATAAATATAAATTAATGTTATTTTGTATGTTAAAAATAGTCAAAGCCTTTTCAGAGCTTAAGTAGTTAGAGCTTCTTCCACGATAATAAATGACATGCTGAAACTAGGTATTCAGAAGCTTTTATTAAAGCAGCTAAATACGAAAGCATTCTGAAAAATAACTTGCTACTATCCTTTAATATTGGATATTTCCAATCAAACCTGTCAAAGATTTAGCATCAGATGAAATATTCAGAATCTGCGTTATAGTTAGTTTCCATTAGAGTCATTGGACATTATATGAAAACCCAAACCCAAATGGGATTTGCTATCCCAAAAATTAACTCACTCAAATTTAATTCGAACGTTCACATTTGGTTATTCATCAATCAATTAATCTATATCAGTAAAACCATCCGATACTAATTACGCCCCTCATTAGCACAATTGACGAACATAAATCGCCCATAAAAATTTCTTAACTTAAAAAATTTCAATTATTATACTTTTATTTTATGTTTCTTTAATTTTTAATCTTAAACATAAATAATTAGTTGGTTTTTATTTTAATACCTGACTTCCAACATATTTAAAGACAAGAAATTTGTATTTTTAATTTAATTTATCCCAAAAAAAAATGGTTTTTATATGCATCGGCATTTTCTACTTTAAAATTAAAAAACAATAAAAACAAGTGATGAAAAAAAACCAAGGGTTTTTAAAAAAGCACATTTTCAAAATTATATTGTATTACATACTGAGTTTAACTTTGGAAATATTTACTTGGAAATAGTTACTACTGACTTATAAAATTTACTGCTAACAGTAAATTTTTTATTTAAAAGTTGTTAAAGCCCTTCAATGGGGAAGGTTGCCAAATTTCAGTTGCCCCCCCCCCCTCATCATCTAGTTTTTTAGGTTCTAGGAATTAAATTGTGAATTACACAAAAATTTGGAATTTTACTTAGAATTTTATTTTCTAAGCAAAAATGGGTAAAACTAAGAGACACTTTCTTCAATTTAAGGAACCCCTTTTAAAATTAAGAAAAACCTTTAACATATGTTAAAATATAATATTGGACCTTTAAATTTTGTATATTAATAAAAAAAAAATTGGACAGGTATTCAAGTTACAGGTGCTTAAAAATAGCATAATTTCAATTTTCGGGACCTTATAGCTCCTAAACAGGGGGCTTGACAAAAAAATTTTGTTAACCGACTCCTACTAATTTCTAGGTATCTAACTTGTCCCAAAATTTGAAGACCCTAGCTTGAACCGTTCAGAAGATATGTGTGGCCAAAAATTTTGCGAAAATTGAGTTTTGCGTAATGTTAAATTTTAGTACCGTATGGCAAGCCTATACATTTAAGCGACATATTTTTGTAAAGCCTATAAAAGCAACTCTCTAATACCGTTTTTCGATTGAAAATAAACCTAACAGAACCCTTGTTATATCAATTTAAATATAGGGCTTTTTTGGAATTTTCAGGGGCTGTAACTTCGTCACCCTCCAAGATTAAGAAAAACCTTTGACACATGTTGAAATATAATTATAGAGCTTTGAATTTTGTCTATCATTAAAAAAAAATTTGGACAGGTATTCAAGTTACAGGTGTTTAAAAATAGCAAAATTTCAATTTTCGAGCCCTTATAGCTCCTAAATAGGGGGCTTGACAAAAAAATTTTGTTAATCGACTCCTACTAATTTTTAGGTATCTAACTTTTCCCAAAATTTCAAGACCCTAGCTTGAACCGTTCAGAAGATATGTGTTGCCAAAAATTTTGCGAAAATTGAGTTTTGCGTAATGTTAAATTTTAGTACCGTATGGCAACCCTAAACATTTGCCTGGTTAAAATTTATAAAGTTTATAAAACCAGCTATCATTTGCCGTTTTCAAATTGAAAATATATGTAACAGAACTCTTGTTATAACAATTTAAATATAGGGCTTTTTCCAACTTTGGGGGGCTGTAGCCCCGTAACAGGTGGGGCTACAGAAAAAAATTCTTCTACGAAATTATTTTTTTTGCAAAAACTACCCATGGTTAAAATTTCTTTTCTCTATTTCAAACGGTGTAAAAGTTTTTGTAAACATACGGACGGACGGACGGACGGACAGAGTGAAACTATATAGGCACATTTTTACAAAATTTTTTGAAAATGTGCTAAAAACATAGTGATTAATTAATAGTTTTTTTCAATTTAATTTGTTTTTTTTTCATTTAATATGAATCTTCAGATTGTTGTTTTGCATAAAATTCATAAGAAAAAATTAAAATATGTAAAAATAGAAGAAAACTGTCAAGGTCAACACGCAAATTTTTTTTACTTGCAAAGTATTTAGAAATTTAAAGACAGAGACAGAAATAAATGGAAAAAAGATAGAGGCAGAATTATGTAAAAAATATAGTTTTTTTCAATTTAATTATTACAAGTTTTGTTTTTATTAAAAATGAATCATACAATTATTGAGTTTTACTATACTAATAATATTTTGTCATACAAATGTGAATTAATAATTAGTATACGAATAAATAAAAATCATACCTCATTTTATAAGATAAAATAAGGCAGAAAAAAATGTACGATGTATTGTATAAGCTTTTCTGCTTGTAAAATGTGGTTTGTGACTATACAATACAAGCTAAACTTAAAATATGAGAGCGCAGTCCTGAATTCTAATTTAGAATATCTCACTGCCATCCCATAGAGTAGCCAACCAGTAGAGCAGCCATCCAGTAGAGCCACCATCCCGTAGCCCACCTCCGAAAACATTCTTTTTTTTTTGTTCAAAAAAAACAATCATACCAAATTTTTTTAAAATCAGTTGAGATTTTGATGATTTATTAGAACTTGATATTCCCGAAACTCCTAGAATATGTTGACCCAATGATACTAGAATAAATTTGTGAAGATACTATTGGGTATAGATACAGGATGTATGTGGGAATCCCTATATTTATGTAATTTGAACTCATTCCGACCTTGAGAACTCGAGATTAGGTTTTCATGCGAAAGGCATAGGGTTCAAATCCCAGTAAAAGTCCAAAAAATTCATATCTGGTTTTCGACTCGATTCAACTACACATCACCATTGCTTTCAAATTAATGGTGTAATCAATAATTAGTAATTATATATCTTTATTTAAAAATTCATTAATTTAACAATACAAACAAATAAATTGAATTGAATAATATAACTCACAGATATAGAAAACCATTTAACTTAAAATACAAGAATTGTGTCTATTAAAAATCTAAGACCTTCCTTTATGTTATAAGGCGTAGTACTATCTCATGTTTAAATTATATTTTGAATTCATTTGATCAATTCTAATAATATGAATATAATATTTCCCTTGTTGCGACATGTACATATACAGTAAAGGAGTTTAGCCTATTAAGTTAGCACGTAAAAAAAAAATCAATATCACACAGTGACATGAGGAATTACCGTTAATTTATAAGAATTCACGGATGTTTAATCATAAAATATTTAAATTCAAACTTCATAAGTATAATACTTATATAATTACTCATTAAAATTCTAATCTTACTAATTGAATAAAAAATCAGGTTTTAAAAACTACATAAAGCTCAATATGTACACTAAGTCATCCAAACATTTCATATGTTTTTTTATTTTAATATTTAAAGCCAATTACTATTTTCATTCCTACCAACTATTAATACAAATAAATTTATTTTAACTTCAAGAATGATCAACAATCTAAGAATTTAAAATTTTCATCACTCTCTCATTTTCAAATAATTTAAATAATAAGTAACAATTTTATTTACCTATCACATTTATATTCACAATTTAATAAACACCATCATGCTGAGGTGTTTATTCAAATAGAAGGTGTATATAAATAATTTTCTATACGCGTCTTATAAATCCATCAAGTTTGTGATAAATTTAACTCTATTTTTTGTTGTTTTTATTTATTTATTTTTTATGAAAATTATAATGGAAAATTACCCACGTACTTGAAAATTAAAATTTTTCAAAAATATGTTAAAATACGTTTTTTATTCATATGACTTAACAGTGAATATGACAGAAGGTAATTTTTTTTTAAATAATTGTTGTGTGGGTGGATGTGAAAAATATAAATTAAGAAAATTATAATGAACAGTTTATTAAAATAAAAGGTGACAACAAAATAATATAGTAGGGTGTCAAATATTATAAACTTAAATAATGTTTTGAAGATTAGATTTGAGTTCTGAAAAATGTGACATTTAGTCATTCAGCTAATAATTGCAAATGCAAAGAATAGCTGTGCAATAGTAAGTAAAGTAATTTAATTATATAAATTTCAATGAAACTTTATAATTTCTGGAAAATATGACATTTGACAATTGATTTATAAACACTGATTTCAAATACTAAAATACTGGTATGTCCCGTGTAACCCTCAAGTTATTTTAATAACATAAATTTTAATTGATCATTGGAATGAAATGTTATAAGTTCTGATAAAAATGACATTTGACAATTCATTTGTAAACAATGATTATAATTGCAAAGATTACTCCGGGGTTACACGTTCAAGTAATTCTTACTGAACAAGTTTGCATAAATGCAATGTACAAATTGATGGCTTTTTGAGATAGTACCAAGCCTCACGTTCCAAAATTTTTAAAGTAAGTTCTCACTTGTCACAGTCAAAGCTGAAAAACAGTTTCAACCAATTTACAACAAATGACTTGCATACCCATATATAAAATTTCATATATCCCATATTTTCCCATATATCCTATAATTTAGATTTATAATTTCTAAAACTTATACAATTTGACATTGACAAATTTTCACTCACCTAATATTTACATAAAGTTTTTATTTTTTTTTAAAAGTTTAACAAAATAATAACAACAAAAAAATATTTCCAAGAAAATAAAAATTAAACTTCAAATAATTCTATTTTTAAAAGATAACGAAAGATGGGAGTACTATATGACATTTGACAAACTTTTTAAAAAGTTTCTTATATCTAATGTATCTAATGTATCTAATGAATCTAATATGGCATAATAGTTCTTTATTTACAAATTATTTTTATGTAAATAAAAAAAATAAATTAATAAAAACAAATATGAATAAATAATAATTATTTAAGGTAAATTTTCTTAGAACTCCTTCACAATATTAATAAACAATTATAAGTTTATGGATGGGTTTTTTCTCAATAAGTAAATGAGTTGAATCAAATGATTGGAATTTAATTATTTTTTTAAATTAAGGTGTTACTTTTTATATACTGTAAATTAGTTTCACCTCATTTACTACCTTATTTAGAATTTTTAAATCATTAGTCTTTATCCTACCTACTAAACGTTTTGTTCAGATTTCTACAAATTTAAATTCAGAATTTAAATATTTAAATTTCAATGAAAAATAAGAGTTTAAATAAATCTCACAAAATTTCTCAAATAATTGTTTCAATATTTCAATATCAAAAAAAATATCGTGAAAGGGGCTAAAAACTATTTAGCATATTACAATTTTTGAATATCTAGATTTTTAAAAGAGTTTGAAAACTCTCCAATAAAACTCTCAAGGGCCTTGAACACATAACACAACACACAATTTTAACTTGTTTTAACGTAATTGTTATTAGTCACGTCGCAAAGGAATCGTAGTCGACATTTATTAACAAAGACCTTATTATAAGCGTAAAATAAAGTATAAAGACTAAAAGAGTGTTTAAATCTTTAATATAAATATTTTCTAACCCAAAACCCTATTTGAATCTTCAAATAATTTAGAAAAGTTAATATGTTAAAAGTAGCTTAAATTTTAAGACTTCAAACTTATTTCAATCAATTTCAAGGCCTGTATTTTTAAAAATCCTATATAAAAGATTATTTCGGAAACGGCGCTAGTAAAGGATTATGTTGTTTCCTAAAAGCTATAAGATACGACCCCTTAATATAATTATATAGTTAATGATATATATGATTATTAATAAAGTCGGCTCAGCTGAGGACAAACATTGCCCAAGTGTGTATACGATTCCCATCTTTTCTATTAAATTCTAATCAATGTCCTGCTGAAAAAGCTAAGCAGCGAATATCTCATTATTTTGAAAGCAAAGCGAAGTGGGCTAAGTGCCAAGCGAAGAAAATATCAAAATAACTATTTCTATCAGAGGGGAAGACATTGGATGGAAGCATGTTCTATATTCAAGCATTTCTCACAATAAATGAGTTTACATAACCAGTTTTGAGCCACCAAGGGATTTCCACTGTGTAGAAGTGAGCACTTAAGGCCTCTCTGGTGTTGCGTTAGAATTGTTTAAGGGTAGGCATTATTGATGTTAATTCACATGAGAATTATACTCCAGCCTAGATCGTATGTAGGCTTTATAGATATTGAACAGATCGCTGGGAGAAAAATACGCTTTACAGCGAGAGAGAAAACCCAAAAATTTGGCAACGTTATTAGCTACATCAAAGATATGTTCATTCAATAACATTTTTTGGTTAAGCTGCATTCTTAAGATGCTTAAGCTTTCAGACCGCTGAATGATTTCTCCCTGGAATCTCAGAATAGGGGTTATTTGATCTCTTTTACAAGAGATGCGAAAGCTTTAAGTCTTGGAAATGTTAAACTCAACTCTGTCAGCTTTACCCCAATCAGATATTTTTGCTAGGTCATGATTGACTGAGCTAGCCATCAGATTTTTCTTTAATTTGATTGCGGCAGAAGTGGCATTAGATTTTTTTAAAAAGTCAACAATTAACAAGCCAAAATTGATAAAATGGGTTGAACCTGAACATTGTAGAGCCAATTTTTAGTAAAAAATTTATTTCTTTAAATAAACTTCTACTATAACACATCTATAGTATTAAGTTATTGAAAGTTTAATTTCACCATAAACCGCCACATTAACATGTCCGCGTTTTTAATGCAAATAAAACTTTTTTCACATTTCGCACTTTTTTCTCACATCGTAATTGAAATATTTGTAAAATAGTTTTTATTTAAATTTAACATAAATACTACTAAGTTTTACAAGTTTTTAAATTAATTTTATTTAAAAAAAAATAAACAATTAATTACTTAATAATTAATGAGAATTTTTTAAAGAAAACAAACAATGACTAAACAATAATAAATTTTTTTTTAATTTTTAATTCTAAAGAAAAATAAAAAAAATAATAAAAAATTAAAATAACTTTATTAAAAATGAATCAAGGTTGAAAACAATTGAATGAATTTCAAAAAAAAAAATTATAAAAAAATATACAATCCATTCATTCATGTACCTACTCATCACAGCGTCCAATGACTTATTAAAAATAGAAAAATGGTGATAAGATCAAATTAAACAAAAAAAACAAAATAATACCAAACTTGTTAAAAGTTTTATGAATTTTATATTTCTTTTAAAATTCATAATAAATGGGGCCTCGGTGGTGCAGTGGGTAAGCATTTGGCTTATTAACCGAGGGGGTCTGGGTTCGATTCCCGGTCAGGTCATACAATATTTAATTAAAAAAAATTATTGAAAAATAATTTTTCTTTACGAATCCCCATGGTGACCAAATATAATATAAATATACAAATATATAATATAAACAAAATAAATATTAAGTAGTTATAAATAAATAGAAAGTATTTAATTTAAGAAGCCCAAATGCCAAATAGGCAAAGGACTATAAAAATATCAGGCAATATTGACTATTGTCCTGGTACTGATAAAAATAAAAAATAAAAATAAATAAATCATAATAAATAAAAGTAAATATTGTATCTATAAAATCATTAAATTCAAATCATATTGAAGATCAATACCATTTTATTTTGATTAAAGGTCAAGATTTTGCAAGAAAAAATGCAATTAAAAATGACAGAAAAATTTATATTTTGCTAAAAAAAAATTTTAAATTAAAATAAATATTATTTTGTCACCATTATTTTTGATTATTCTATCGAATTTTTTTTTGATTTTACTTTGACAAAATAAGCGGATTAACCTGTAGACACTTCATTCTTAAAAAGATTATTTAAAAAATGATAAAATTTAATTAACCTGGAAAAACTTTTCTTATGAAGAGAAATCAAGATCAGAAACTGTAAGTGAATAGGTCACACTCTGAGTAAAAATACAACTAACATAACAAGAATGGCCCTAAAATAGAACCCCCCAGGGTAGGAGAAGGTGCGACCGATCCAACAACACCTGACGTCGAACAGCTACGGCTTAACAAGCGAGAAGCGGGTAAACTTGGGTGGAGATCAAGTTATTGGCGAACAATCGAGTCGAAACGAACGAATTCGATGCTACATAGTTCTAAGTTATAATAGATGTAATCATATGATTGTAAGCTTTTTAATATATAAATCTGCAAATGAAAAATTAGTAAAATTAAGACAAATAAATAAATAAATAATAAAATAAAATTAGCGGATTAACGCGTAGACACTTGATTTTTTAAAAGATTGTTTAAAAAATACTAAAATTAAATTAACCTGGCAAGAGTTTTCTTAGATTTTTATAATACTGTAATAAGAATATCTTTAGTTATGAACATTAAAAAATTGTTTTTGTGCTTCATCATCCTAAATATCTAGGTTGACAGTTTTGTAATATCTTTAAATTTACCATTACTACCTACATTCATTGCTCTTAAAGTAGCTCTCCCAGTTACTCTCAAATTCCTATATTTATTGCTCTTAAACTAACTAAGGGACTAACTACATTAGTATCTACAAGACACTTGAATCAAAATTTAATACTGATAATAAAAAAAAATTTCAGATTGTGAACATTGAATGCATACCATACAAATTCAGACACTTAATTTTCATTCCTTTAACTCATTTCAGTCATATGACTCAATCAATAATCATTGACTCACCTCAGTTCAATTATATGACTCATAAGTTATAACCTTAATTTCTTATTATCTTATAGTATCTTCTACATTACATTACAATTAATTGAAAAGTACTTTTAACAACATTATTTAAACTAGACCACTTAAACCCTAGTATGCACTTGTAGGTTAAAGTAATCATTCAAGAGTATTGATTTTATTCATTCACATTTCAAAAAAAAAAAATATGCAATTCATAAAACGAAACATCACAGTAATAAAAAAAAAACCAAAAATAGCAAATTTTAATTTTATTTATTTTTAAGTATTTAAAAAGAGTTATGATATTAATTTAAAGTAATTCAATTTAATTCATTTCAACTCTAAATACAATTGAAGGTTTTAAATTTTTTATTTATTTTCATTTTGTATGCATTTGAATGAATTTGACATTTTTGTTAAATTTTTTTTCGACATTTAAAACAAAATGCGGAAATCACTTGACAGTTAGTGTTTAGATAATATGTATTGTTTTCATTGCCATCATTATTTGTAAGTAATTAAATTAAAAAAAAAAAAAATAATTGCAAATAACAAAATCATACACCATTATTATTTCTTGTTAATTAAAGAAGAATTGTCGTCTAATTTTTTATTTTTAATTAATTTTCAATTGTTACCTGCATGTAAATTCAGGAACTATCCAAATTAATTTTCAATTGTTACCTGCATGTAAATTCAGGAACTAACCCAAATTTTACATTTTGCAAATTATGAATACAACAAGGCCGAGAAACGTCATTATCAAATTTTGACACTTCACTAAAAACTAACACGAAAAACATTTTGACACTTTTTCTAAATCTATGTCAAACAGAGTAATACAATTAAATGTAGTAAATAGAATTTTATGAATTTAACTAATATAATGTTGAAATATTGATTGTAAAAATTTAAAATTTTGAATTTAAAATGGAAAAAACTTATGATTGATTTCGGCAATTCACAGCAGAATTTCGTAAAATTTCCTTTGGGTTATACAAATCAATCAAAGTTTAATCAGGAGTTTGTCTAGACAATGTACTAGACAACCAGTTCAAAAGTATTATGTGATGAGTCCATATATTTCATAAGATAGGGCACGTTAAAGCCCTATAAGTAACTTTCAAATATAAAGCTACCAGTTCTGTGTACATATGATGGCTGCCAACTTTAACCATGTATGTCTAAAACTAAAAATAAAAAAAAGTCTAAAATTACGTTTGGAGAAAAATTAGTTTAAATATTTTGAAAATATTTTTCATTGATATAACTTTGTTATATTTTGAATACATTATCTTATAGTACATTATTTGAGTCTGACCAATGACGTTGTGGTAAAGACACCGCCTTTTATGTGGAAGATCTCGGGTTCAAACCCCGGTCAGATCATATCTAATAAAGAAATATCGTAAAATTGTATAATTATATCGTAATAGTTTATATCGTAATATAAAATAAGATTTAATAAATAATTCTAGTGTAAGATTATAGATGGCGCACAAAGTTAACATTTGTGCTTTCATATTTCATAACCTTATACAATAGCTACAGCCCATTTATTAACGGCTTAGTGAATATTACGATTAAAGAAACTAAAGCCTAGTTTCAAATAAACTTGGTGAATGCCCTATACTCCTTAAAGGAGTGGAAAAGGAATAAAAAAAAAACATTATTTGAGTAAATAATCATTATATTTTGAGGCCATTGATATGATCATCTCCAACTCCAATCGTAGATTAAAATTGATTTCTATAAATTTTTTTAATTAATCCCCACATGGAACTCCAACCTCTCCTTTATATTTAGAAAAACAAGATTCTTAAAAAATGGTAAAGGTATATATAACTTTTTAATATAATTTTTTATATAACTTTTTAGCATTTTTAATGAAACCCTTGTTTTTTAAAAAAAAATCTTGAAAATTATTGTGGATTAAATCCGTTTCATCTTTAAAAAGCGTAACTCTACAATAAAAGAAGATTCATAAAAACCTTCTTCCACATATAATCAAGTTTTTAATTAAATTATATCTTCCTGATTGTAAAGAGTATGAAGCGGAACCATAGGAATGGTCAAAAACTTAAAATGAAGCAAATATGAACATTTTATCAAAAAAAATTAAGTTTTAAAATGTCAAAAAAATTACGAACATTTTATAAATCTTTATTTCTAGTTCAATAACTTTTTTATATTATTCCAGCAATCTCATTTCTTGGTATTTAATGTTCAATTATTTCAATTTATTACTTCCTTAAATTATACAATACTTGAATTCTACCACCGAAAAACTGATAATAATCTTAATTTTTAAAAAAAATAAGTCTATAGTTTTAAAATATCAGATCGCCACGTCTTCTTTAAAATTCAAAAATTAAATAAGTATAAAATAATCAAAATAAAATTAAAAATTTTAGTCTTCATTTTTTTTTCATAACATAGATTAAACAGTTGATTGCATAACGCTCATTAATTATTTAAGATCATACCTGAAATGTAAAATATGTACAAAAATAAAAAACATTAAACGAAAAATTCGAAAGTAGTTATTCATGTTAATAATTACATATTCTTCTGCCATACCATCCCATATAATTATTATTTAAATCTGTTTCTTCTTCATTTTTATATTTTTGTTAATTTTTTGTTTTTTTTAAATAATAACTTTTATTTTTAATGCACATCACCTGCTACTGTCATTTATTAAGATTATTTCATCTTTGTTTTTTGTTTTTTTTTTTTTTTTAAATCGATTCTGAACGGATATTCTGCGCCTTTTGTAAATGAACAGCCTAAAAATTAAAAAAGAAGATCTTATTAATGACACACCGCAGTTCATAATATGTAGGTATATAATTAAAAACAATGTGGAAGTATGAGATGTTAAAGGAGTGTTTAAAATATTTGGTTTGAATAAATTAAGAGGACAACATATGATAAGGTTGATACACTTTAAACTTTCAATGCACCCATCTCTACTCTACTCTATCTACTTTTTAGTTTTACGCTATCGTTAATATTACTATTGTGAATTGTACTATTGTAAATTAGAGTTTATTCTAATTCCAATTATAGAAATCTTAATTCTACTTGACTGTGCATTGCCCAAATTTGATCTAATTATAGGCCTCTGTTACTACTATTCTACTACTACCATTTTACTACTATTATTACTACTATCTTCTAAAAAAAAGGTCTTAAACTTTTTTTGAACATTTATAAAATCATAACAAATAGATTTTGGTATTATAAACGAATTTACAAAATTATTTTAGAATTACAATATAAAGCCCATATAAGTAGTTATAAATTCGTGTATTATACAAAAATGTCCAAAATTTAAAGTGATTTATTTATAATAAAAACCACTTTAATTTTAAAAGTGACATTTGAAAACCTGAACAAAATTCATGGAATTACTGTCTTTTTGTTTTTAAGTGATCTTTTTTTTTTTACACTTATTCATTTTTTTGACATATAAGATATGCGTATTTTGTGATCGCGTTCGATAACAATAGATAATGCGTGACCTTATGTATAACGAAAATTTTTAAAGGTCATTGATTTTTTTTTATTTCACTCTTTTTGTTTTTTTGGTAATTTTAATTTTTTTACAAATTTATTCCGAATATTATTTAATAGTCTAAACAACACTCATTTTAAATAAATCATGGCATTTATTGGCTAATTTGTGTTTTTTTTATATATAGAGCTTATATTGAATATGTGATTTAGTTAAAAAAATTTTTACACTAATTAGGTAAATAATATTTCAAGGGCGTTAAATTAAATTAAAATTATACAAAAAACAAAAATAAATAACTACTACAGATTAGTTGTTTAGAATTATTAATTAATGTGTTGCTAATTTTGAAGAACTGCAAATTAAATATAAATGGTTTTTTTAAAGATTAATACTAATTTAATAATTAAAAGGAAAATTTTTTAAAAATATATTTTAAGAATTCAAAAAAACAAAATAAAAACAAATAGGTATTATATAATAGATATAGAAGCTAATTTATTAACTATTTAAAAGATAAATTTAATTACTGATACAATTTAGTTTTGAATGAGCAAAACTTACTTCCTTGAAGCTTTATTTGTTTTCTTTAATATTAATTACATTGGAAATTTTATTTAGCATTTAAAGATGGAAAGATAAATATTGAATTGTATAATTTAAAATTTTATATCATTATTTGTTTTTAAAAGTTTATATATGCATATGTTTGTTTGCATTGTTATAATATAACTTGTAAGTTACTATGACCTATATTAAACAAGTAAGGTAAAAAAACCAAAGTAATTTAAAAGACACATTTTCAAAATTATATACGGTTTCTGTATAAAAATGTATAATCGGTGATATATAAAAATAAATGATAATATTATAATTTAGTTATTTCATTAATTTATTAATCTAATATATAAAGAAGAAAATTTGTTTGTTTATTTGTTTGTTTGTTTGTTTGTTTGTCCAGGATTCACGTGAAAACCACTGGTCCGATTGACACCAAATTTTAGAGGAATAATTTTGGGAGTCCGGGGGGTGACATAGGCTATGTCGCATTTTTATAAGTCAGCAGGTTGCGGCTCCAGAGCCGTTTTAAGCTTTTTCGTTTTTTTGATGTCGAGTCGAAACGGTTTGACCGATTCACTTGAAATTTTGCACGAATGTTCTTCTTATGACACGGAATTAATGGTATAACTGGTTGGAATAAATTAACCCCTTTCGGCCCGGCGGGCTTCCAAAAAATTTTGTGTTTCCGATTTGTGTCCAATTTTACAAGGTGGTTTCGCAGTCGAAAATAAAGTCTGGGACAAATTTTTGTTGAGTTCGGTTAACCCGTTTGGGCATGAGAGTGCAAAGAAGCTTTTTCAATGTTTTTGATGTCGAGTCAAAACTGTTTGACCGATTGACTTGAAATTTTGCACAAATGTTCCTCTTAGCAACCGCATTTAGTTGTATAAATTTGGTTGGAATAAATTAACCCATTTCGGCCTGGCGGACTTTCAAAAAATTTTGTGTTTTCGATTTGTGTTCAATTTTACAGGTTGATTTTGTAGTCTAAAAGAGAGGCTGCAAAAAGTTTTAGTTAAGTTCGATTAACCCATTTTCCACGACGATGATATGAAGTTTTCTATATATTTTATTTTCTTATACGATTAAAAGTATTTTATTGAAAATTTTGTACCAGCATTTAAATTAAAACCCACAGGGTTAATTTGGTTTTGACCTGTTTGTGCGTTTTGAATAAAGATTCAATGAAATTTTCAGTTTTCTTCAAATGAAATTTAAAAATCAAAAAATTCATTTTGTTATATATAATGCTTAAATACATAGTATTTTAAAACAGTTTTTCCAAAAAATAAGCCTACATTTCTCTCATAAAATCATAAAAAAACGAGGAAGAGCGTATTACAACTTTCAGGTGAGTACTAAACAAAATATAAGTTGAAAAGCGAATTTTTAAACCTTTTCTAAACCATCGACTATATTTTATTCAAGCGTTGGCAATTCAAGAAAATCCCCTTTTGACCTATAGTCATTTTAATTCAGTTAACATTGTTCACCGGAAACCTACCATCCTCAACTATATCGTCAAGGAGCACCAAATTGTCAAGAAGCAGCATGTATAGAAAAATTAGAGATAATCGTTCAAATTGTTTTGTAAACTGTTTTTTAAAGTTTTTGTTTCGCAATCGATTAAAAGAACTCGACAAACCTTTTTTTTAAGTATTCCCCTAATTCAAAGAAGTTGTACCTACTTTCAAAAATTGGACGTAATTTACTTACAAATTTTTTTTTGAACAATCGTCGGCAGGGGTTAACAACTTTCAAGTCTGTTAGTAAATTGAACTTCATTTTCAAAGAAGAACACATATACGAAATTTGAAGTTAATCTGTTAAATCATTTCTAATATATAGCAAAGCAACGAAAAAACCTATAAAAAGCTGTTGGGCCACGATGGGTTAACGGAACTCCACTAATATTTTTTTGTGGCATTTATAGGCAAAGTAGTATCTCAAAAAATTGGCTGAAACTTGCTTTTTTACAATTTTCAAGCTTCCGGGCAACGCCGGGTAAATCTGCTAGTTATATACTAATAGTGAAATACTTTGAATATAACCCCAATACACTCAGGAAAACCTGTTAATAAGTGCGAAATATAATATTGGAGCTTCAATGTTAACGTTTAATTTTGGAAAAACTTATACTGTTAAATAAAATCGAGACCCTAGCTCGTAAACAGGGGGCGTGGCAAAAAAAGTTGGTAACCAACTCCTACTAATTTCGGAAGACCTTATTTCTCCCAAAATTTCAAGACCTAGCTTGAACCGTTTAGAAGATATGTGTGGCCAAAAATTTTGCAAAAATTGGGTTTTGCATAATTGTAAATTTTTGTACCGTATGGCAACCCTAAACATTTGCCTTTTAAAAATTTATATAGTTTATAAAACCAGATATCTTTTGCCGTTTTCAGCTTGAAAATACACTTAACAGAACTCTTGTTATAATAATTTGAATAAAGGGCTTTTTCAAAGTTTGGGAGGCTGTAGCTCCGTAACGGGTGGGGCTACAGAAAAAAGTTTCTTCTACTAAAAAATTTTTTTTGTAATATATACCCGTGGTTAAAATTTCTTAACTCTATTTCAAACGGTGTAAAAGTTTTGTAAACACATGGACGGATGAACGGACAGAGTTAAGCTATACAGGCACATTTTTACAAAATTATTTTGAAAATGTGCTAAAAAAAAGAACTAATAAGTCAAAAATAAAATACAATGAACAGATTTTTTTTTATAAGTTAAAAATCAGTAGATTGAAGGGCATTAAAATCATATGAACCCTATGTGAACTGCTAGAAATGCTTTCTTTGGCACCTTGAAATTAGGTTTCGTTAAATGCGCAGCAATTTGTCCATTTGGTAGGTTTTATCACATATTATATTTAGATTTTTACAAAACAAGAAACTACTGATAATGAAGAACACATTTAAGGGAATCATATTTTAATATATTGACGATTCTAAGTCAAAAAATCTAAGATTCCTTATTTTGCCTTTCGAAATTCTAATCAGTGCACGGAATAGAAAATTGTAAAAATAGAAATATGACATCGAACTTGAAATAAGATTTCAAAAATTAAAAGAGCGAAGAGAAGATAGATTAAGGCGGAAATGCAGCGAAAATTCACAGTTTACTAATCCGTCACAATTCAATCAACCTGCATAAAAATATTAAGGTATCATCTGGGGGGCATAAAAAATCCCTCTCTCAGAACTTAATGAATTAAATGGATGAAAAAGTAAAAATTGGAGAAAATACAAGGTGGGTCAAACTTCTTAGATTTTTTGAATATTTAATATATTATTTGGGGTTTCAGTGAAATGTACATGAAAGAAATAAAAAACCAGTAGTTCCCTTTTAATTTCACTAAAATTATTTATTGTTACAAATACCAGTATTTCGTCTCCCACTTATTATGTTTAGAAAATGTAAACTTTTTGAACGCTATTCCACTCAGCAATGAAGCATATTTTTATTTAAATTGATCTGTCAATAAACAGAATTGACGAATTTAAGGAACGGATAAATCGAACGGATATAATAGTGTATCAGTCACACTCTCATATTATATACTGTTTAGTTTGGAATTATGGCTATAGCTATTGGTTGATATTTTTGGCAAAAAAACCGAACATCGTCTCTGGGGCAATATACCGAAAAACTTATGAAAAACTTTATAGGTGCGGTAGTTCTCAATAATCGAAGCATATGGTTACAGAAAGACATTGCGAAAGGCTGTGGCGATTCTGGGAAAACTTTTCGAAATTTGGCCGAATAATTTCAATAAACTGTCTGACCACCTCGTTCTCTAGATTTGACGGCCCTGATTTTTGTTTGAGACTTCGTGAAGTAATGAGTTTAAGTCAAGTGTATTCAGAATCGTATCAAATTTTTGTTAAAAATTTTCCTGGATCTAATTCCATGGTAATGAAAACATACTTATATTATTTATTAAACTTTCACTTAGTAAAGTGTAATCCTACATACTGTTACAAATACCTTTTAATACACTGATTCTTCTCAGACCTTAATTAATAATTAAGATTAATTAACTAAAAAACACAAGTTAAATATGCCGCCATATTCCCATTAAAAATATGTTAACCGGTAAACAGAAACTGCAAAAAAAAAAACCGTTTAAAATTAATAATAATCTTACTTAATACCAGCATTTCTAATATTTTAATCATTATAATTTCTTAATTCATAATTTCTTATATTTATTGCTAAGTATAACTTATTGCTAAACAAGGTATTTTAAATATTTGTCAATATTTAAATTTAACCAATTTTTTTTTTCAATTAAATAAAAGAAAATATTTTTAAAAACAAATATAAAAAAAATTAATTAAAATTAATTGGACAATATTCTCGTTCCGTTATAATTTATTGATTATTTATTCTAAATTGATAATTTTTTGACTAAAATCTATGATTTTTATTAATAAATAATAAATTTTTTATATCAAGTTTTGTCAAAATATAAAAATATTTTAAAATATTCATTAATTAATAATTATTATTATTAATATAAGAAAATACCTTTCTAAAAAATTTAAATTTTGCAACCTTTTTTTGAACTTGAACTTTGAAAACAAATATTAAATAATATTTAATATTTACGTTAGTTTTATTTAAAAACGTTAATTTTGGCAATAATTAAAACAAATGTTAAAGAAATGTTATTTTTGAATTAAATACTTGTTTTTTAAATAGTCTTTGAACTTCCACTAGAGAGGAATCTTAGTAACTATACATAAATCTTAAGTAAGGCTTGTCTATTATTATTATACTACCAGGGGTGTAAAACCTACTTTTGTTAATATATCAATGCAATATAACAAATTATTACTCTATTAATTACATGATATCTATATTTAGATGACTATTAAGAAAAGTTAGAGTTCCTTCTTTGATAACATCTCAAAAAAGGGGTGGAAAATTATTTTGAGCTTTTTAAGGTCATTGAAGTTTAAAAGGCATTATTTGACATCCTAGCACTTTAACTGCTAACTCGATTCTTTAAAGTTTACTCATTACTCTCCCTCTCTATTTTCATTTAACAAATCCATTTTACATTTTTTCGACAAGCATTTTTCTTTATCCTCATGTTCTTTTATATTAGTCTATTTCTTTTTTAAAACAATTAATAAAATTACCAAAGCAGGGTATACCTTAATCCCTTATTATATTGTACGCGCAATTGGGTATGGTCTATAAAAAAAATTTATCAATTTGATACCACTCTGCTCTATAACGATTGTTACTAATTAATTCAGAGATGGGATTTTTGAATGCATTACTTTTGATAGTTTTTAATTAGATACAATGCATTAATTTCTTTAATAATGCTTTAAAAAAATTTTTTTGAATTATTTTTCCACACTAATTCATTAAAATAATGTATTGTATTCAAAAATAATTTATTACTTATAATGCATTATCAAAAATAATTCCAATTGATTGAATTAATTTTGAATTATTTAAAACTACTTTTGAATTAATGAATTATTAGAAATTAAATGAATTATTATTTTTTTTAATTCAAAAATATATTTTATTATTTTTAATAAAGCATTATAAGTAATTATAAGTAATGTATTATTTTTGAATTTAATGCATTATTTTAATGAATAATGTGAAAAAACAATTCAAAATAATTATATTTTAATGCATAATTAAAGAAATCAATGCATTATTTAAATTCGAGTTAAATTAATGTTAATGGCGTCATAATGCATTACAAATATAATGCAGGCCCATCTCTGCTAATAATTATATGATACTATCAAAATATTTTATATCATTTTATTTAATCTAATCAACTTAATTAAGTTAACTTAATTAAGTCTGCACGTGCTTTAATGATTGTATTTTAATTTAAAAAAAATTTTTTAATGAAGTTTTCAAAAAACCGGTACTCTTAAAATAAACTGCTAAATTTTTTTTAAAATATTTAAAAGATTGATTAATAAAATAATTTATATTTAAAATTTTGTTTTTTGGCATAATAATGTAGGTATTATTATGTACACTATATATGTATAGTAATTAATAGATTTAATCATTTAATTAAATTATTCTATACTAAATATTAAGATATTTTTATCTTCAGATGTTCCTCAAGCTCTTAATACTTTACCAATTACCATTTAAAAGTAATTCTTAATTATTATTTTAATTAAATAAACTGGTAGAACTCTGCTCATTATGATAATAATCATTAAATTAAATTATAATATTATTAAAAATTCGTTTTCATACAATTTAAATTCCATTTAAATAAAATTTACTAATATCAGTTTATATATTCAATACATAATTTCTAGAATTTAAATAATTAAAATTTACTGACCCACTTTTAGACAGTTTTTGGTCAACAGAAACAAATACACGAATAAAACAATGGTCAAAAATATTAAATTAAAAAAAATATATATAAAATTTACACATATAATTAAAAATACAATAGACAGACAATATGACATAATTATTCAAAAAAAAAAAATAATTCTATAGAATTCATTAATCCAAATCTGAATTAAAATATTATAAAATTTTATTTAAAAAAAAAAAAATTCTATCAAGTCTTTAAATAAATAAAAAACAACTTCCAACTCACTAACCTGTTTCCGTGAAAATCATTATCACCAAAAATTTACCCATCACACATTGAATATTAAAATGCCGAAATTATGATAATGATTTTTTTATTTTTGGAAAACTTTTTCCGGTTCTGTATGTACACAATATTGTAGAGTCGTTTTTTATTAATAAAATTTTTTATTTGAATTTGCGGATTTTAATTCTATAATGGAAAGAATTATTTATTAAAAATATTATATTTTCAGTATTTGGAATAAAGAATTAAAATTTATTTAAAATTCATAAAACTATTGTGGAATTTATAAAATGTATAAAAAAAATAATATTTAATGATTAAATATATTATCGTCATATTTTGACTTAATAGTTCCATTGTTTAATATTACCATTAATATTTACTATACAGTTTTGTAAAATTAAATTTATTTTTACTTTAAATATTAAGTCAAATATTTTATTTACAACTAGGCTTCGACGTTTACGTCGGCTTCCGCAGTGTCATGTGGTTTTTATATTTAATTGCTTGTCAACAAGACCAATGGCGTACTGATAAAAACGACGAAGTCTTGGGTTGAAACCCTGGTCAGATTATATCTCATAAAAAAATATCGTAAAATTGTAAAATTATATCGTAATAGTTAATATCGTAATATAAGATAAGATTTAATTTAAGAAATTTTTATAAGATGGTAGTAGACGCCGCAAAGTTAATATTTGTGTATTCATAATCTTATACAATAGCTACAGTCGAAAAATCAACAGCTTAGTGAATATAACGAATAAAGAAGGTGAAGTTATTGTAAATAGACTTGGTGAATGCCCTATTTTCCTTAAAAGAGTGGAAAAGGAATAAAAAAAAAATAATTGGTTAGCACAGTGATTAGAATGTCAACCTTTCATTCAAGAAAATTGAAACCTTGGCGGGAATGTACTCAATTGCATGCCAAAATTTCATGGTGGTCGAATGGATGATAACTGCGGCGTAACTAGTTTACCTATCCCTCAATAAACAAAATTTGGCTAGGACAGCCCCATAGTTAGATTAGAGACTCAATTGTTCAAGTTAATAAAGGATCGAAGGTAATTCCAGTGGATTAGATCGAGGCTAAGTTAAACAGAGAGACATAAATTAGATTTTAAATAGAAAATTAATTCAAATTTTGAAACACTGATTCCCCTTGAATTTTTACAATTGGAACCGTTTGTGTACCCTTGTTTTTATTAGGAATTAGGGACAGTTCGCTTCAGTAAGATCTAGAAAGATTGACGATACGGTACAAAATAAGACATTTATACCAAGTCATTTTCGGATCACACTTTTAATCTAAGAAAAAAAATCAAATGAGTCAAAATTTACACTCTTTCAAAAATCCAAAAATTTATGATACCGCTGAGTCAAAAGCCCAAATTGCGAAATCCATATGCATCAAAATTCGACTTCTTTATATTAAACGCTTCTGCTGACTAATTATGTATGAAAACATTTAGGAGGGGTTTTGACATTAAGTAATCGGCTAATGAATATAATAATATTTCCCTGAGATAATATGTACCTAAGATACAGAAAGGTTGAACAGTTAAATATATCTGTTTAAATACTTTGTAACCTTGAAAACCAATTTAAATTAGCTTAATTTATAGGTGTACAGTGTCACTAGTTAAGCTAGACTAAATTGTTCCAGTTAAGCTGGACTCAATAGAGGAAATTAATTCATGATTCCCTATAAAAAAAGTTACAATCGGATAAAAGGTAATAGCACTGAATCGGATCGAGGTTAGTATAGGACCCAAACAAAAACCTGAGCTTTAAATGTCAATTAATTTACTCTCTTGTCCTTTTATCACACAAAATACACGAAACCTCAAATGTTAATATTAGGCTTCATCATGGATTCCAAATAATAGGGAAGGCAAAATCAGGAAAAAACTCTAAAATATCTTTATATTGTACTCGCTTTCGTTATTGATTTGTGGTTAAGTATTTTTTATAACTCCATTATTCGGTCCACAATTCCAAAACAATTGTTTCAATTTGTGTATTAAGTCATTACGTCCTAATGTACACCATATATACATTCACATTCCAAAGAAATCAAAATCAACCTACATTTTATTTTTGTTCTTTGGTTTCTTTTTTATTTATTTAAAATGTATGTCAAAATTAATAGGTCCAAAACAAAATGTATAATCAGGTCGTTAACTATTAAATTATTTTTAGAATTTTATACAATAAACAAGAATTAAATATTAATATAAAATTTTGAATCATTTAATTTGAAATTCTTTTGGTTTTGATTAAAATTTGAATACATATTGTGGTTTATTAA
>OY720441.1:73107607-73164140 GCA_963082915.1 Dolichopus griseipennis | reverse complement strand
GTTATATATATAAGTCAGCTTATTATTATTAAGTTAATTCATATATAGTTAGTATACAATTAATATACTATAATTATAATATAGTAACAATACTATTTATATTGGAAAAATTACGATAAAAGTCCGAAAAATCCATTAAATTATCAAATTTAAAGTTAAAATAAAGTTGGAAGTGTAGAATAGAGGGATGTGAATGGACACATTTTAAAAATATTATTATAATTTTATTAAGAATTGTATTTCATATTGTTAATATTTTAAGCGCTAACCGTTAAACTGTTAGACTAATAAGTCCGTCTATACCATAGACACATGTTGGAACTGGGGGTCATATTATATAGTACATATATTTTAATATATAAATATTAAATAAAATTATGGTAACAGATATCACGTAGAAACGTCTTAGATTTTCTATGGATGCAATTTCTTTATTGTACATTATCCAATATTCTGTATCTGTGAGTTATATTATTCAATTAAATTATTTCTTTATATTTTGTGTATTAAAGTAATTTTATAAGTTATAAGATGTTCCATTAATTTGAACCCAATGGCGAATGGTGTTAGAGACGAAAACTAGATAAAAGTTTTTTCCCCGAACCCAGACCTCTCAAATAACTGCATCAAAAAGTTGGTTAATTTGTAATGAAAATCCTGAAAATATGACTTCTTAAATTAAAGACATTTTATAATCGCAGGCAAACAAAATTACGGACGAATGCCAGTTTAATTTTCTAAAGAAATCAAAAATCAATCTATTTAGATCTGCTGGGTATCAATACCAATGTATTTATTTTTAAAGTAAATATTAGAATATTAGTTTTCTATACACCATGTATTTTATTTTTTTAAATTATAATATCTATGTGACTAATTCTTATTTTACTTCTATAGAATTAAAATATTAAATAATAATTTCAGAAAAATTTCTTAGAATGTTTTTTTGTTTAAGATATTTAAGATTAAAACTTTAAAAATTAAAATTTTAAATGCATCATATCTACATGGTATTCTATAACTGTGACTTATACTATGCAATTAAATTATTTGTTGATATTTTGCTTTTGTTGATACTATTATATAAATGTTTTAATGTAATCATATGATTCGATCTGTGGATTACATACAGGTAGTTCTTCTTTTTCCTTTAATTTATTATAAAATGTACATTCCTTAAAAAATGGCAATTGGAAGATTGCTGATACTAACACATCATATCCAATTTGTCTAATAGTGTCAAACAGTGTCATTCCTTATTACCCACTTAATCACATTTCACTCTCTTCATTTACTTCATGATTTTGAAACGAGATTCCAATTCATCTACATGAGGATTATTATAGATGGTAAGATTTCTTTCTGATCTAGTTCTAAGACGACTTTTCGATCTGTAGATCTATGAATTTTAAAGATTATAGTAAAAGAATTTCATTTCCCACTTCTTCTTCCGATCTCATTTTTCATTATTTTTCTAATATTGCATTTGAATTAGTTCTTCTTAATTTTTGTGTTGAGTCCTTTCATTTTCAATTCATTTATCAATTTCATGTTTTTTTAAATTTTAAATACTTTTTATTTTAATCATTTTATTTTATATTTAATAATAATTTTTTTTTTTTCAAAAATTCTATTCACGAAAATATTTTTCAAAAATTTGTTTTTGTAATATTAATTTTTTCAAAAAAAAAGTTCGAATGTTTTTTCAAAAATAAATTACAAAAAATATTACATAGAAATAATATTATTTAATAGAAAATTGAAAGCAAATGCTTAAAAAAATATAGAAAAACGCAAAATTAAATTCGAAACCATTGTCAGAAATTCATCATTAAAAACGTGTACTTAAAAATCTCTTTTTAAAAATTTTTTTTTTTTTTTTGCATCAAATGACTGAATGAATGGATTAAAGAAGCTTTAAAGTACTTTGTGAATTGAATACTGTATTGTATACCTCATCCATCCATTTATTCAACCATCTATCCATCCATCCATCCATCCATTTTACATTTTTCCCAGTCAAATAGAATTATAAATTTTATATTATAAATTCAATAAGAAGGCGGAAAAAAGAGGGTGGCCATCATTAAATTAAAAATAAAATATTAAAAAAAAACAAATTTCAAAATGAAAGAGATAGATGATTGTTGAGTTATTTGACTGATGGGTTAGACTAGCCAATAACAAAAAAAAAAACGAAAATATATATTTTTATATTAATGGATTGATATTTTGTTTTCGATATTGTTGTTGTTGTTGTTTTTTTTTTTTTGAATTACTGATGCCTTCATGATTACTTTTTTTGAAAGCATCTTGAATGATGTTCATGATATATTTTGCCCAATTTTCAAAGGTACTATATTTTAATGTCAAAATAATTTCATTATATTGATGAATTTGTACTTTCTATACTTCATAAGCATGGGTAATTTTAGAAAATTACAAAAATATGAATTTTTCTTTTTTTTTTGGATTTTTATGTTATGCATTGCCTTTGCCAATATACAATATTATTAGAAAAATTTTATAAATGAATTCGTTGATAGGGTATATACCGAATTCACTTGTCCGAATTTTTTTTTTTAACTTTTTTTTTAAGTAATTTTTTGGAAAATATTTCGTTGTTCTTGAAATTTAAAAGGAGAGGCTGTAGGAATGCAAAAATAAAATGCTCCGAATGCAATTTGCATAAAAGACTCTAAACTGTAGTGGTCTTGGGAACTTAATTTTACATTTAAATTGTGAATCAAATCCTCAATATGATATTGATTTGAAGTCGTCCCAAACTAAAGATTTAAATACCAACACTTCATATTTTTCCAGTACTTTAAGAATAAACAAACTTTCTGTGGCTTAGGCTATTAGTTATTATTCTTAAGAGCTTCTGCAGAGATATACAGGGTGGCGCAAAACGACCGATTTGGTATGAATGTTTAATAACTTTTTTAATTTATTTATATTTTTTATTTTTATTTTAGAATTTTGTGAAGAAAACTTGAGGAATTGGAAATGGAACAGCACATAACAGAACAGTGATCAAAAATTACGAAAAGTTATGGAAAATGTACTGGAAAGAGCAAGAATGTGCAAAGCAGAAAATAGTTACCACTTGCGGGTTATAATTTTTCTACTTAAGCTAAAAAAATTCCCGAATAATATACTGTATAACAAAAAAATTATAATAATAATTAACCATTAAATAAAAAGTTATTAAACATTCAAACCATATAGGACGTTTTGCACAACATAGGTATTTTATAAAATTATTACAAATAATTTTAAGCAAAATGCCTGAACAATAACTTTTTGGCACGGATACAAACTGGGGTTCTTATGCTGCTTATTATATCCTTATAAATGCTCAATGAGTTAAGAAGACACAAAAAATCCTTGAATGAAAAAGTAGAAAAAGTTTTGAATAGAAATAAATGATGACTTCAAGTTGAAACCCTATGCTCCCAAGTAGAGTAGAAGAAAAAAAATGGCAGGTTAGTATGAAGGACACAAAGATGTATCCAAGCCTTGTATTTTATTATAATCAAAAACTGCGTTAAGTAGCATTAGTAATCAACTCATCTAATGCACTTAACCCTGTTATAAACAGTACTCATCTTTTTAAAATTATTAAAAATTATCAATGTGCTACGCAAACTTCTCGAATTTTATATGTCAATCTCTTATTTCGATAATGATTTAAATAACTGTAAACTATAATTATTTTTATCACATTGACTAAGTATCAAATCAAAAAAACACTTTATTTTCTAACTACCTTCTAATTTTAAACTCCAATTATAAAATCGCCTCATAAATCCTCCATTATAAACTTAATTCAAAAATTTGAATACTCAAACTTTAAGTAGGTAATTTTAAAAAAGCGCATCGTTATAACTGACAAAATAAAAGTCCAAAGTAAAAAGAATCTTCAATTTAAAAAAAAAAAGTTTAAAAAAATAATACCGGCAAAACGAGTACATTTTTATTACCGCTATAATAATAACTTCACTGTCATGCTAGTAAAAAAAAAGCAACCAAAAAAAAAACAAAAAGAGCATTACATGCATATATAGTATAAGAGTAACAGTAATCAGTATTTATTGTAAAATTTTAAAATGGTAATGCATGGTTTGTTCTAACCATGGTATTAAATTTATATTATTGAAAAAATTGAATTGAAATGGAATTCAAATTGAATTGAATGGAGGGAAATCAATAAGAATTATTTTTTCTGTATTTTAAGCGTTTTTTTTTTTTTGGTATTTTAAGGAAAATTAATTTAAGAGTGCTAATGCAGACAAATAAAAATTTGAAAAGAAAGGTTATGTATATTTGGTTTTTATATGGAAATAATAGTTATCTTCTTCTTCTATGGCGCTAAAGCCCATTGTCAAACCTTGGCCCCCTTAAAATCAATATCCATTTTCTGTTGCTTCGGTTGGTGCCGTGTTTCCATTTGTATCTGAGGCTTTGATTGAGGTTTCGTTACAAACATTTTTACTGGATAGAAAGAGTGGCTATTCAGGTTGCAACTTTTTTTCCATCCTCTTTTCTCGGCCAGGCTACGCTGGAGTTTAAATGCTTTTTAGGATGAGCTTAATGCTATCCTACAGTTGAAATTAAAAAATAGTTCAGTTTTACTGAGTTTTCTAAGGTAGTCTCTATCGAAGAATCAGTTCTCGAACTATCCGCTTATGAAATATAAGATTTTTTTCAGTTCTAACAGCTGGTCTCCTGGAATTCTTATCACAAATTAAACTATTATACTGTGCAAACAGGTTGGATGCTTATCCCAATATTGTAACTGAAGAAAGAGGTTTTGAGTAAGAACCTTACATTACCAGAAAGTATAGCCTATTAAGGTACCGTATCTTTCATTGAAAGTATATCGGGTACCTTGCAAAGGTTTTTTCCTCTATTAGTAAGAAAAAACCAACAATCATCTTGGCAACTTTTACAACATTTTTTTATGCACCTGACACTTGCATATACCTTTACCCAATTTTATTTCTAGTATGAACTTCTAAACTATATTTTAATTCTTTTAGAATCCCTCATTTAATTAAAATATTTAATTTACAAATCAAAAGTTTTTTTTCATCTAAGGCATTAGCTGCAATGACATTACAAGACAGTGTTACATCTTTATTATTCTTTACACATCTTGATTTCTGAGAAGACTGTATAAATGAAAAATGTATGATTAGTTTCTAAATTGTTAAAATTTTTAGTTTCCTATACAAATTTCTAAAAATAAATAAGTTCTAATTCAGTTGAATGAAGCCCAATTTTTTCGAGTCCTTAATGATTACAACTTAAGACAGTGAACAGAAAACCCTAAAGTCAAATTTTTATTTTAATACATGAAATATCTAGATAATTGAGTCTTAAGATTACTCCTAAAACTAAAATTGTATTTTCAAAAACTGTTTGTAACTTTCGATAAAAAAAAATCCCCAAATTGTTTCCTTTCACTCATTAGTTTGACTGATCCAAATCTGACTGACTCAGTATGACTGACGTTTCAATTTGACGTTATACAAATTGATAGTAATCGATCACTAAAATTAACTAGAATAAATACAGGTAATAAAATTATTTTACAATAACTCCATTTCATTCAATTATACCAATTTCTACTTTAAAGTCAATATAATCTATAACCAAAAAAACAAAAATTAGAAAAAGTTGAATTTAGGAAAAAAAAAAGAAGAAAAAAAAAAATTTGATGACGTTGTCTTTTCATCTTGTCTTTTGTAATATGTATTAATAAAAATGAATTGGTGCGCCAGTGAAATGAAATGAAATTGAATGGTTAATTGATTGAAAATAGAAGTTTGGTTTTTTTTTTTTTTAAATTTTTGGTTTCCTTAGCAAAAAAAAAACCATATTTGAAAAATATCTACAAAAATATTACAATATAACAGTAATATAGCAGCAGTTAAGTTGAACTATACACGATGTCACCCGCTGAACAATATTTTTATATTCTTTATTATTTTTTACTTTACATGTACATTCTCGTGGTTTATGGTGGTTTATAACTGATATTATGTACGTGGTTGGTAAAAATATATTTTTTTGGTTTTTTTTTATGTTGTTGTTTTTCTTTTCCTTTTTTGGACTTTATGGTAAAGGTCATATTTATGCAAAAAAAAAAGTTTTTGTATACTGTTATTTTATTAAATTTATTTCTATTTTTGTTGAATTTTTAACAGCATGGGTCTCTCTCCTTTTTTGTATCTATAGTTATAAATTGTTTTTTTTTTTTAAGTTTTGATATCATTTACAATTTCAACAACCGCGGTTGATTGATTGATAACGAGATTGTATTTTACCTTTTTAAAAGCTTTTTTAATACTTTAAAGTGTTTTTTATTATATTTATTTTTTTTTTCAATTTTATTACGTTCATATAATAACTAATTTTTTTATGATATTTAAATATTTTGGATGTGCATTGCATGTATTTTTTAAAAAAAAAATTATATTTTAAACGTTTCTGAACTTTGAAAATTTTTGTGAATTTGTCTATGGTAATAAAATAATTTCTCAGACCTTTCCTGTATTCATTACTATTTTAGAATTAAATGTAAATGTTGTCCTGCTTATAGTGAATATACAATGGTAGTTTAGTTAAGAGTTTAATTTTTTAAATAATTAGCTCTCCCTTATCACACCGCTGCGTGCACAAGTTTTCAGGTAATCTTCTCCAATTTTTTCTATTCTGTTCTAGTCTCTTCAGTTAGTGGTATATTAATATTAGAAATCTGACCCGTAAATTTGTAAGAATTGTATGGTGTAGTGGTTGGCAACGTGGCTTTGGTAAAATCTTTTTACCATTAACCTTAGTTCAGCAATTTACTTTGTTAATGAAAATTTTCAATATTTTAAGCTTAAAAGTTTACAAACATTAAAAGAACTGTTTCTTATACCAGATATTTATTTTCATATTAAAACAGTAATAAATTCTCAAGATCTACCATCAAGTTTTTATTTTCTACATTTATATATTGAAAAAAAATATTTTATTTAAACACAATTAAATTAGACACAAATGTACATTTACCCAATGTTAATCGTCAATATTAAAGCTCAAACCTTTTATTGCGTAGTTGTAGTTTTGGGATTATGTGTTTTTAAAAACCCTGGATTTTTTCAAATTACTTGTTTCAGTTTAATATTCGAAAATAGGTTAATGTCCCAAGTAAACGTCCCGGATAGGGATTCGCCAAGGTAATTTCTCTTAACACCTTTTATCATTCTTCCTTTGAGACTCCATTCTGACTCTATCACTGAACGATCACTGATCTTACACTAAGTTGTTTTAGAATATGAACTATCCGTCTGGCTAGAAACCGATTCAAGATATTACTTCTTGTTATCTCTTTTTATTTTAAGCACTAGCCATGTTTCATTTCCATACAGCAACATTAGATGTGTGTTTCATTCCGATTTTTTTTTACTCCACTCTATGAGCACATCTAAAAGACTGACATTTAATATCAATATATAGAATTTAATTTTTTCATTTGAATTATTTCAAATGCGTCCTCTGAACTGAATATTGAAAAATTTTACCTTGTAGGCAGTTTGAATTTAAGTTACTCAAAGAAGAAATAGATAGTTAACTCAATAAAGTTGACTTCAATTTAAAATTTTTTTTTATGCAACGGCAATAGACGACACTTGAAATTAACTTAACAAAATTTTTTATTAAATAAAACATTTGAAAATTGTCTAAAATACTTGTCTATTTAGATTCCAATGCAATTTAGATTTTCAATGCAATTTAGATTTTCAATGCAATTTAGATTTTCAATGCAGTTTTTCAAATTCAATTATGTTAAAAATGATCGCTTCTCTCTTCAACTTTTCCAATTTTATTTTTATTTTTGGAAAATCTAAAATAAAAATCGTTTCCAGTTTTGCTTTTTAAACTAAAATCAAAAAATTTAAATTAAAATTTAAAAATTATTTTAATTAAATTATTTACTAAAATTTTTTTTTTGATTTTATTAAATATAATTAAATAATATTTTATTTATACTGTAGATTTTATTTTAAACTCTGATATAAAAAAATAAAAGTTAATTTAATTTAATTTTAAATGGGTTGTTTCTAAAAATGTATAAATAATTTATTTAAAATTTTTAAACAATTTATATAATATTTCCATTTAATTTTTATTTAATTTAATTTTATGTATTTTGAAAAATTTTATAAAAATAAATAATATTAAATATTTTATTGAATTTATTATACAGATTTGGCAGAGATATAAAAAGTTTTGAGTAGTTTTGGATGCATTACATAGTATAGTATATGCAGCATATATACATACGAGTATAAGTATTTTTAATTGGTTAATAAACGGTTTTGTTTTACTAAATAATTTTTAAAATCCGTTAGTTCTTCAACATTTCGATTAGTTTCAAAAGTTTATCGTATTTAAGACCACGCTCCATAGATTTGTAATTAAAATTATAATTAAGAGTAATTTTAGTTCAATTTAAAAGAATGAAATTTCGTTAATAACCTTCTAAACCTTCATGGGTTGTCCTGTTTGGCACTTATATGTTTGCTGAAGATCAAATTAAATACTTTAGGTTAAACATTCCTGATTTAAAGTTTAATATAGGATTCATCTACAAGTGATTCTACTACAAGCCCAGTCACACAGACGCCGTCATTCGTGCGGTGGGTCTTGGGTTAAAACCCCGGTTAGATTAAATCGAAAAAAAAAATTTATGTCGTAATATAAAATAAAATTTAATAAAAATATATAATAACTCTTGTGTAAAATAATAGATGGCGCACAAAATTAACATTTGTGTATTCAGAATCTTATACTATAGCAACAGCCGAGTAATCAACAGCTTAGTGAATTAATCGATTAAAGAAAAAATCGCCTAGTGTAAATAGACTTGGTGAATGTCCTATACTGCTTAAAGGAGTGGCAAAGGGGAAAAAATGTCCAACTAGGTGCTCAGTTATAATAAGTCAGGGTTGAAAGACTCTCTTTTAAATGAAATAAAATTAAATAAAACTAATTCTCTTCTTAACATATATTATTCAATTATCGTATTTCTAGATTCTTATCAAATCATCTTTAAACTATTCTCTTTGTATTATTTTATGTGTCAGTCCCACTATTGATAGGTTCCAATTTTATAAGTTAATTGATAGATATATGATAGGCAATCCTACCATTTATCACTATGCATACATATTTATTTCTAAAACTTTCTTTTGGACTTAGTGAGCCTTGAAAAATGGAAATTATTAGAAGATAAAATCTTATTACATAGAAGATATTTACATTATATACTTAGGAGATGTAGGCAAATTTAAACTCCTCGTATGAACACGATAATACAAAAAACATCTAAAAGTACTTTCATTTTCTATTATAAGGTATCTTCCAAATATTTCTTAACTTAATTTAATATTAATTTTTTTAAATAAAGCTGTATTACATAAAATGTATGGTATAATATTAAACGTGCTTATATAATACCAAACATTATTATTATAGATGTCGCAATTTAACAGTTTTAAAACTTCTTTGAAATTCTCCTATGAGAATCTGATTACATTACTTTCAATCTCTTTTCAGTTATCTTGAAACTAAATTAACAATAAAATTTCTTTTAGTTACCTTTCATCTCCATATTCAATGTTATAACACTGATCAACAGAATATAATAACTGTCAATACTTTTCAATTTAATCTAACCCTGATCATTAATACAGTTAATTTATCAAATCGAACGAAATCATAAACCCTCACTCACATTTAAATACTAACTAAGAAATAAATCGATTATCATAAGATATTTACATGATGTCAATATCTTTCAAAATTCAAAAAAATTTATTTTCTATTAATAGAAAGAAAGAAAAAAAAAATAAAAATATAAAAAATCATAAAATGATCATAAATTTTTATGATTTATTTATGAAATAACGAACGGGAAAAAAAGACCATTTTTAAAAAAAAACTTTCCATTAACTTGATCACATGTCAAAAATTTCAAAATTTATTATAAAATTATTAAAAAATCGATTCAGTTAATTTTGAATTGATTAAAAATAAAAAAATTTTAAAATAAAATTACAAGATATCAATAATATATGAATTAGAAAAAGAAATGGACAACTCTCCACCCTCACCACACTTCCCCTCTTTCATAACCACTAAATAAAAAAATCAAGTTTATAAAAGAAGAAGATAAAATTTAAATTAAAAATATACATATATCAAAATAGTAATATATTTCTTAAGATATATTTATATTAGTAGGTATTATAACAGTTAATATGCATAATATTAATTTTTAGCATACATAATTTTTTTTATTTTATGTTTTTTTTCTTCTTCTATGAAATATTTTTGTCCTTGAAAATTAAAAATTCTCATAAAAACTTGAATTCAAAAAAAAAAAAAATTAAATTTGAAATAGATTCGATATCGAAATCAAAATGAAATTTTGTATCGAAAAATGAAATTTTGTAATTTATTATCATATATTTGTTTATTTAGATATTTGTAGCTTGTGTAGACACGGTGTTTTTGGATAAACAAACATTGAACAAAAGGTCAGTATGATAAACATCAAGAGGTCAAAATAAAACAAGAACAATTGTAAGAGAAAGTGGAGTATAGTTTTAAACGTTTTTAAGATAATATGGAATTTGATTGATCTTTTTATTTCTGACATTTGTGATTAAAAAGGAATGGTATTGGTGAAAGACAATAAAAGTACATTATTAAATGCAATATAAAATTTAATATGGAATTGAGTTAAATCTGATGATCTATGAGCCATCTAGACTAATCTGATCTACAAAAAGCAGTTTATATTTAATATCGAAATTAATAGGGACTGCCATGCTAGAATATTTTAGCTTTATTACCTGTCAAATGAGTTTTTGACATTTGACAAGTAATAAATGTCATAATTTGACAAGTAACAAATGTCAAAAAGGAACTCTCAGTCACAATTTCAAAAAAAACCGGTTGAATTCATCGACGAACTTTAAGTACATCAAGGAAGCTAATATATAGGACTAGGTAATTCAAAATATAATGTAATGATTACATTGCTGAATATCTATCCTTAATAAGGAGTAGAACTGACTTCTTTTTTTAATTAAAAAGTAGATAAGAGGACGTAAGCTATTTTGCATATCTTTTAAGTTCTTAAGTTCTTACTTTGATTTTCTTAATCTTATATTTATCTTCGTAAATTTTATTCTGAACCACCCTGTATGAACCAAAATATATTTTATATATAAATTTTTTATTATATAGTTTCAATTTTCTTTGCAACATATAAGTATACAAAATCTTTTTTTGTCTCTTTCTTACAAACATATATGCAATTCAAAACTAGAAATAATTTGCTAGACACACGTATAAAATTGTTATAACGGTGTGGCGCTATTTGACATTTTGACAATTATTATGTACGCTGCGATTACGATTGCGTTTTACTATTAATACTATTTATTTTCTTTTTTATAGGTTTTTTTTTTTTATTTTTTTAATAAATTTTTTTTATAAGTCATCTAGTGATGTTGTCAAGTTTAGCACACCTTATTTTATCACTTTATTTGAAATCAACTTTTATTTTTAATTTTTTTTATTTATTTATTTGTAAAATATTAAACTGTTATATCAGATCTGATTTTTTTTTATTTTTTTTTGAATTTTGAAAATATAAAATAATATTATTTCTATTTGTTTATTGGTACCTACTTAACTATTTCTTATTTGCTTTTATTGTAGTTGCATTTCTTTGCTTTTTTTTTTGAAATATTATTAAAATTTATTTGCATTTTAAATTTGTATTTTACAGTTTCTATCATTCGATTATGTTTGATTTTTATTTTAAGTAAATATGTATTTATTTAATTAAATATTTAAATAACAGAAAGGTTTAGCTGAAGGTTTGGGAAGTTTGACTTTTTTTAATATTTTTCATATTAATGAGGTGTATTAATTTATGAGGTGCATTATTGTATTTTGCAAGTACAATAAAATGCCAATATCCTGTACATGTTTAAATAATTAGCTTCAGAAATTAGGTAATCAACTTCACTAACTAATAACTAAATTAACTCGATTAACAGAAATAAAAACCTTAATCTTGATATAGAGGTGAATGAATGAATTTTGAATTCATATTTGATTTGGAGTACACCTTACATAGAATACACGCTATACAAACACTAGGTTGGGTATAGGTAGCTCTGTATATAGAGTTATTGTAGCTATTGAAAAGGAGAGAATATTTGGAGGAAATTAGGATGACATAGAAGAGTTGGAAAGAGTGATGAAAACAAACCTGAAGAGATTTTCGAAAAAATTGAAAATTGTAAGATAGTTCTACCCGAGTGGACAACATTACATGGAAGCACAGACAATTTCTTAGTAGTTTTTCCAATACATAAGTTTTTATAAACAATTTGCATAGGAAATTTGCCTAAGTAGCAATGAACACTCAAAGTCTTTTTAATATAGGGTCAGAAATGGGAAGAAGAGGAGGGAGAAGAGAGACATTATTGCCTTCAATTAAATAAAACGAAATGAACACCGACAAGATATCTATAAAAGTGATAATTTCCCAAAAAACAGATATTGCTTGTCTTATAGAAAACTTTGATTTCAAAAGATAAATATTTCTTTAATTTATTATAACTCTTAAGCAAACATAGTTAACTGTCCTTCCCATTTCTCTTATTATAAAACCACTCATTAAAATTTCAATGAAATCAAAACTAAAAACGAAGAAGGGGGTTAGAGTAGACTGCATGCTCTGTTTAACTCTAGAATACTTGTACGAACATAGTTTAAATTTATTATAATATCATCCAGTTCAAGGAAAGAAGATTATATTTGATCGATCAAATTATATTAAATTCACAATAAAGGGTCATGAACTTCATATTTTGTATAACAACTACAAGAAAGACCACTCTTATACAAGACCAATCAATTTGATCAGAAATCATATGACCAAAAAATTTAATATCTTTTGACAATGTTTAAACATGCAACTAAATTAGACTTAGAACTGTTTTGGTTTCGGGTACAAAAATTAATATGATACTAAAATCGAATTTTATTCCAAAAAATATCAAATAATGTGCCTAGCCCACTTCTTTTATCTGTTATATTATAATCGCAAATATGTATTTTTTTTAAGTAGGTATCATTTAAAACATTTTTCTCTCAAAAAATTTCAACTTTTTTCCAAAAACAATTTTTCTTTTGTACAATCATTGGCAATACTATTAAATATCAATTTCTAATTATGTACATTTAAAAACTCGCTTTCTTTTAAGAGCATCATTTAAGTAGATAACACCTTTAATTACGTTTTTATTACATAAAAATAAAATCATCTCAAGTGTACATATTCAAATAACTGAAAGTGTTATCATATTACCAAAATTGGCTAAAATATTTATTTCTGTTTTTTCTTAATTTTTTTATTATTTATATTATTATTATTATTATTATTATTATTATAACTATTATTGTTATTAGTTCAAAACTAAATGGTTAAAAAATATAAAAGTTCATTGATCTCTAATACCCATATCATAATATATTAAACGCGAATGTTACCATATATATGAAATAAATGTGCTGCAATCTCAGGTGACTTATATGTGACTTTATACAATTTTTTATTTTTGATTTTGATTTTTTTTTTTTTTATAACTGTCGTTTTTCGGTAAATAATGATTACTTTATGGAAAGTTATGATGGAGTATTATGTCACAATTTATATTTATACATACACACATGTATATATATAAATACCTACTTGATAATAAATTGCTAAAAATGACTATTGTCTTTCCTATAGTGTCACTCTCTTTTATATGTTTTTTATGTTTTTTTTTTTTTGGTTATACAAAAATTTTTTTTGGTGAACTTTTTTTTTGATTTTTGGATTTTTATGAAATTAAAAACTTTTTTCGGTTTTTTAAACTTTTGATGCTTAAGATTAAATGCTGATCCCATAAAAAATGGTATTTTTTTTTTGTTGTTATTTCATGTGGCATAAAGGTATGCAATGTTGGTATTTAAAGATAAAATATTTGTACATAAAGATAAGTTTTATGTGTATTTAAAAAAAATAAAAAAAAAAATAAAAAATTATTATATAGATCTAACTACTTTGCATAAGTTTTGGTTGTTGAGTTGAACAACACACGTCATGTCAATTTAATTATTAAGAAATTTATTTAATATGATGATGATACTCACTTTAAATGCCAAAAAGTTTTGAAAATCAAAAAAAAAAGATGAATTGTGCCAAAAAAATCTGAAGTAGGACAATAGAAAGAAACGTGTGCCTCATTTTAAATATTTTTAAAAAGTGAAAGAATTAAAAGTTTAAGTCTATTGGATTGGCTTTAAATTTTTTTTTTTAAATTGTAATTATGAGTGAGGAGGAATATTAAATAAATTGAAAAGTTGGTAATTTTTAAATTATTTATTTATAATTAGTACCAGGACAAGAGTAAGTACTGCGTGATATTATTAAAGGCCTTTGCCTATTTGATATTTGGGCTTCTTAAATTAAATACTTTCCATTTATTTATAATTAGGTACTGTATTAATTATTTTGTTTAAATATTATATATTTGTATATTTAAATTATATTTGGTCACCATAGTGATTTGTAAAGAAAAATAATTTTTTTTTTAAATTAATCACCTGTAAGGGAATTGAACCCCCACCTCCTCGGTTAATAAGCCAAATGCTTACGTACTAACCCACCGAGGCCTCATTTTTAATTTTAAAATTAAAAAAACTTATTTTAAATAATACCATCTAGTAAAATATAGTATGTATGTAAGTGTTTATTTAATATTATGATTTGTTTATTTAGTAATATGAACAATTTAAAAAGTATGGTATGTAGGTGTTTACATAAAATATTTTCCAATTATTGTAAATAGAGAAAATTAATGAAATTATCAACAAAATGGAATTATAACAATTTAATAAAAATATTTTTATTGAATAAAAGCACTTTTATTACCTTTTCAAAATATTATTAATTTATATATTAAGACATTAAACTTTTGTATTAACATTACATAAACATTTGTATTTAAATGTTCATTTATTAGATTATGAAATTTTTATTGAATGCCTGATGCTTTGAAATTTAAAGTATTAAACTGAACATGGTAAAACGGTTTTTTTTTAAATTTATAGAAGGATAATAATTTAAAAAAAAATTTTTAAACGTAGTTGATCGTAATTTTATTACTTATATAGATTAACAGACGACTTATTTTTCAGGATACATTCAAGTCGGATGTCCACCATCATATGCTTTCTTATTTTTTAAGACATCGCATTTAAATAAAAAAATAATGTAATACTATAAGGCTACTAAAAAATCCAATAGTTTTGAAGGACGAAAAACTCCTAAAAACTTTACAAAAGCTAAAATAAAGCATTAAAATAAAAATGATACTACGTTAATGATATCGATGAATCAATGAAATTGCAATTCGAAGACCAAAGTTTTTTCAATTAATTGTTTTTTATTGCAAACAATGGAAAAAACGTATTTCTATTTATTGTTAGTATTATTAAATAAAACTTTAAAATTTCAAATAATTTATACTTATCTATAAGCAGTTCCCTGCCACATACAATGTGTTGAGCAAGTGATTCAGTCTTTCCTATTCAGATGAAGCAGGTATTCTATTTTATATTGCGACATTAACTGTTATAATATAAATTATACTTTCTTTTATCAAATATGATCCGATCAGGGTTTGAACCCAAGACCCTTCGATTGAAAGGCCAACGACCTAAACAAAATGCCATGAATCTGATTATTTGTAATTAAAAAAGAATAATTTTTTTACTTTTAATAAAATGAGTTTTACGGAAGAAAATTTTGAATGGTTTTTTAGAACTCACAGAACACTTTCGAAAAATTTGCTATATAGCTTTAATATTACAAGCCTACTGGTGAATCCAATACAGGATGCAATTTTCCGAAAAACCTTATGTTTGGAATCATTTGGCTTAAATTTCATTGACAAAATTTCATAGACGGCAAGGAATGAAATTAATTGCCCTGCAAACAGGGGAGAACTTATTAAAAATTTAAAAAAAATAGAAACCTCCTACATTTCAGAGGCAAAATCCATGATTTCATGCATAAAAGAAGTTCTAGGAAAACATCGATACAATTAAAAGCTTGAGTCATAGAAATCGCTTAAGAAGTGCCGCGATAGTGAAACATTCATTCATACATGCAAAGATTTTAAACCTTAAAAGTTTAAATATTAAATAGGAAATCATTAAAACAAATTATTACATTATATATTTAAGCAAAGCATTCATGCAATATTAATTTAACCTATATTTACTAACTTTTAGTAAAATATTAACACAACCTATTAAATGATATTCGAAATTAATCTCTAAAAAATGTCTGTTAATAAAAAAATCAAAATATTAATTAAAAAATAGACACCACTACTAATGAGTTGTAGTATTTCCAGATTTTGAATCTATTTAATTTGCTAATTTTCATCACGATTTATAATTTAATTTGTATTGATTTCAAATTTTTTTTTTTTAAATATGGCTAATACAAAATTATGTGACTTCATTTCATAGAAACGTGTCAATTTTTAATTTAAATTTAAAAAACAAAAACATTTGTTTTTTATTTATTTAACTTATATTTGTTTTATAATTAAGAAAACTTTGTTATTTGTACCAAAATAGAATTGGAAAAACAAAAATTAACAAATTAGTATTTTAGTTGTTTTTAAAATAATATTGGAGTATATTGATAAGTTTTAATTTATTTTAACCCCACCATTAATTAAAATTAGTTTCGATTTGAAAGATTTTTGTTTTTCATTAATTTTGTGTATAAATTTAACTGCTACAAAATAAATTTAATCTAAATATTTTATAGTCCCTCAGGTTTATTAAAAATAAAGTATTGGTATTCAATATATTACTTTTATGAAATAAATAAGCATAATAATAATATAAGCAAATGTAAAATATAAACAAATAATTTAATTGAATAATATAACTCACAGATACATAAATACCTTAAAAGAATTATATATAAAATGCAGCTCTATAGAAAACTAGAATATATCTACATGCTATAAGGCCTATGGCATTCAGATCAAATTTAATTATAAGAATATAGCACGTCCAGTACCTTCAATCCGGTTTCAAAAACTATCTATATTCCAGGCAGGCTAAATGGCCTAACATTGTGAACAGTTAGCCCTTTAGAAAAACAAGTGATGAAAAAACCCCAGGGGTTTTTAAAAAAGTGCAATTTCGAAATTCTAAATTTTATTCTAGGATCTAACTTCTTCCAAAATTTCGATAGAGATTTTAAGTAGAAGTTTCTAGCTTCAGTCGTTCAGAAAGATATCTAAGGTCAGAAACAGAAAAAAGTTCTTCCATGAATTTCTCTTTCAAACGGTGTAAAAGTTTTTGTAAACATACGGGCGGACGAACGGACAGAGTGAAACATTTTGACAAAATTTTTTGAAAATGTGCTAAAAATCTCTCAATTACACACTTTTATGTTAAGCCAAATTTAATAGATTTTATCAGTTTTATAGGTTGAATATAGGTCCTATTGTTTATAGGAAGAATGAATCTTTTATGGTAGTTTCAGGTCAGAAGCTTAAGTCCACAATTATATGAATCAAATTTTAAACTAAGTTTATTTATAAAAAAAACAAAAAAAGAACTATTTTATGAATTAAAAAAAAATATTTAGTACATTAATATATTATAAAATGCATTATTATAGATTTTGTATTCAAAAAACTAAAAATAACAAAATATTTAATTAAAAAACAAAGTAACAAACGAGAACAAATTATTTATTTAAAAATTTTGATCATCGATAAGAGCGTAGAAAACTGAATAACGAGTTTTCTATGCTCTTATCGTTTATCGATGATCAAAGCGATGCTCCAATATAAACACCTCTATTTAAATCATGTATAGTTAGCTCCAACATAAACGCACCCTTAAAAATAAAAAATGACATTTAGCATCAGTGATATGTATATTTTCAAATACAGCTGATAAGCGGATTTGGCATCATTGCCAGATGGAACACACAAATAACTACTTAGCTCATTAAAGTAAAATAACTAAATAAAGTTTGCATAATTTATATACACTTCTCTTACAAGTTTATAACTTAATTTTATGCCAAATAAATTTACCGTTACTTTAAAAAAAAAACATTGAGAAAAAAAAATAATAAACAATTAATGGTCTATTTTATGCAAATAATTGCAATTGAAATTATTCGGATGTTTAGGTTACTATTTTAATTTAATTTTTTTATTTATTTATTTTATTTTTTTTTTGATTATTATTATAATTAATTTGGTATTTCACTTCCCACAATCAGCCAACTGATCATTTCATTATTACCAATATTATTATTACACTAAATATATGTATGTAGTAATTTATTTTTAGTATTTTACAATTTATTGGGTTAAAAAAGCTAAACTGTAATAAAAGTGTGTTTTCTATATATATATATATATATATAATAATTTGTTTATTTTGCCAGAATCAATGACGTAAATATAATTTTGTAATTAGTTAATTTTCTATATATATAAATTTAAAAGAAATTATATTTTATATAATTTAATACATAATTTAATATTATGTAGGTTCATATAATAATATATAATATATTTATTTCTATTATTTTTAGATTATAGGTATATGGCCTCTATAGAATTTGACTTAATTTGGTTACAAAACAAATTTGGTAATTATTATGTTTATTTGAACACCTGAACACCTTAAATACATACATACATATATACATTTTACATTATCTATTTGTAATTGATTTTTGCATATAATGAAAATACCAGCCAAAAAATTTACATAATAATTTACAAAATACCATATATATATATATATACTTTTTATACCCGTGCATATATATATGAACATCGGGTATATTAGATTTGCTCCTCCGTTTGTAACGCATCGATCTAGACGAGCTAGATATAGTGTCAAGGGTACGTATCGGCTCAGAATCGAAAAATTAGTCGATCTAGCTATGTGTGTCTGTCCGTCCGTCCGTCCGTCCGTCCGTCCGTCCGTCCGTCCGTCCGTCCGTCCGTCCGTCCGTGTGTCATCACGATAACTCAAAAACTAAAAGGGCTAGAGTCTTGAAATTCACACAAAGTCATTTTTAGACAATTTCTAGGTTCCCTATTGTTTTTGGTTAAAATCGGACCAAGGCTTCGGGGAGCTGCCATACAACTTTTTTGCACCAATATGAATTTCTTCAAAACTATTTATACTACGGGGATGAAAATTACACACGGTTAGTTTTATATTGACTCCGGCACTTATATGAAGTTTCAAAATGTTAGGGCCCCATTTTCGGGGGGCTACCATACAACTTCCTTGCACCAATATGAATTTCTTCAAAACTAATTATACTACGCGGATGAAAATTACACACGGTTAGTTATATAATGAATCGAGCACTTATATGAAGTTTCAAAATGTTAGGGCCCCATTTATGGGGGGCTGCCATACAACTTCTTTGCACCAATATGAATTTCTTCAAAACTAATTATACTACGAGGCTGAAAACTACACACGGTTAGTTATATAATGAATCGAGCACTTATATGAAGTTTCAAAATGTTAGGGCCCCATTTTCGGAGGGCTGCCATACAAAGTTTTCGATTCAATAACTGTGAATCTAATAAAGCTACAAGGTTAAAATTAAAATTGGGCAGGTAAATTAATAGGGCAAGTTACTTGGCAAAGTTGGACATCACTCGGACCATCGGACTTTTAGGGTGGGCCAATTTTTTTTTTTTGTTTTTTTTTTCTTTGTTGTTTTTTTATTTTTTTATTTTTGTTTTTTTTTTTTTTAAGCTTAAGTTATGGGACAATGAATGAAAACTTTTTTTTTTTTTTTGTGATTTTTTTTTTTTTTTTGTTAATTTTTTTTTTTTTTTTTAAGCTAAAGTTATGGGACAATGAATGAAAATTTTGTTTTTTGTTTTGTGACTTTTTTTTTTTTTTTGTTAATTTTTTTTTTTTTTTTACGTCAAAATTATGGGGTAATGAGTTAAATGTATAAGAGAAGTAAATTACGGTTTATTTTATACACCATAGTGGGTATGCACGGGTATCTAAAAGTTGACAAGGGCAACTATAATCTTCCTCGTTTTATTTCCATTTTGAATTTAAATTTAAATAATCTCTGATTAAAGAATAACATTAATAGTAAAATGGTATTTAACAAATTTTTTGAACAATGAAAATTATATAATAATAAAAAATTGTGTAGTATATTTTATTAAATAAATATTTATAACTATATTTGGTAAATAATTAGTTTTATATTTTGAAGGTTTTAATTTTTGAATTCAAAATCTTAATTTGAAATTTTTTTTATAGTTTAATAAATGGAATATGAATATGTTTCCAAATTTAATTTAAACCTGCAATAAACAATGTAATTTTTGGATGTAAAGATATTAAATTTTGCAAATTATGTTAAATTAGATTGGATTCATTGAATCAAAGATAGCTACCAGATCAGAGATGTAATAGTTAGAGATATGAAATATATGAATAATTTAACTAGAGATATTTTTAAAATGCAAGTGGGGAAAGGCGATTTATTATGTATAATACTGGATAAAAGAAGTGGGTACTGGGCATATTAAATAATTATAATTACGATTGAATCTTCATATAATTAATAAATGAAATAGTACCAGACCATACAGTATATTGATCATCTTAGATACAAATCTATTTGTTATTTAATGTTTTTATTTTCTATTTATTAGAGTTATAAGAGTTTTCTTTATCTGTGAGTTATATTATTCTAGTAAATTATTTGTTTTTTAGTTAGTATTTATTAAATACGATCATGTTAAATTTTTAAAGTATTTATAGAACACTGAATACTATAGAAGAAAAGTTTGTAAGTTCCTCGGTGAAAAAAAGTAGAATTTCTTCTTTCCTAACAAAATGGAATCCATTTTGTCGGAAATGGGTGCATCTGAAATATTTTTTGTGAGTCTGTGTTTGTTTGTTTACCGATTTTGATGAAATTTACTTTTTTCGTCAATATATGGCTCCCATATTAATGCCTTGATAGCACAGTGTTTAAAGTGCCAACCTTCCATGCAAAAGGCCAAAGCTCGACTCCCAATGAAAGTAAAAAGCTTTCGACTGGTTTTCGATTTGGCTCAACTGTCGTTAGCCATTGGGTTCAAATTACTGGCTTAATCAATAATTAATAATTGTATATCTTTAATAAAAATACATTAATTTAACAATATAAACAAATACAAAAATATAAATAACAAATAATTTAATTTAATAATATTACTCACAGATATAGAATACCATATAACTCTAATACAAAAATTTACACAATATAAACAAAATAGAACTGTATCTGTTGAAAATCTAAGATATTTCTACATGTTATAAGGTGTAAATTGTATGTGAAATTCATTTAATAAGTTCTAATAATATGAATATGATATTTCCCCTTGTTCGGACATTCATATATGTAGTTAGGCTGTCTAGCCTATAACAGTTAACAATTAGCACGTAGAAGTGCCAGTAAAAAATATAATATGCAATAATATGCAAGAAGAAAAAATGTTATTGAAATTCTTCACCTTCTATTTATTTCTACATTTTTAGCACATTTTCAAAAAATTTTGTAAAAATGTGCCTATATAGCTTCACTCTGTCCGTCCGTCTGTCCGTCCATTCGTCCGTCCGTCCGTATGTTTACAAAAACTTTTACACCGTTTGAAACAGAGTAAAGAAATTTTAACCATGGGTATTTTTTGCAAAAAAAATAATTTCGTAGAAGAATTTTTTTCTGTAGCCCCACCTGTTACGGGGCTACAGCCCCACAAAGTTGGAAAAAGCCCTATATTTAAATGGTTATAACAAGAGTTCTGTTTGATATATTTTCAATCTGAAAACGGCAAACGATAGCTGGTTTCATAAATTTTATTAATTTTTGACAGGCAAATGTTTAGGGTTGCCATACGGTACTAAAATTTAACATTACACAAAACTCAATTTTTGCAAAATTTTTGGCAAAATTTTTGGGGGGGGGTTAGATGAAGTTAGGTCCTTGAGAAATTTAGCAACCATCCCCATAGAGGAGCTAATAGGGCTTAAAAATTAAAAATTTACGGTTTTTATAAGTAAGCAGTAACTTAGTCACTGACGTATATATTTCCTAAATTAAACGTTAATATTGAAGCTTCAACATTATATTCCGATAAAATACTTGGTATGAAACACTATATTATTTTGAAAATGTGCTTTTTTAAAAACCCTTGGTTTTTTATCAACACTTGTTATTATACCCGTATGACTATAGGTCAAAGAGTATAATAAATTTGCCATTACGTTTGTGACGCAGAGAAAGAGGGGGGTAGATATAGACTCAAGTGTATGGATAGGATCAGAATCTAAAAAGAAATCGATTTAGCTATGTATGTCCGTCTGTCTGTCTGTCCATCCGTCACCACGATAACTCAAAAATTAAAGGAGCTAGTATTTTGAAATTTTCAAAAATTCGTTTTTATGCAATAGCCGCCATCGCTTTTGAAATCCAGCCATATTGGTCTACGGGTTCGAGGACCTGCCAGACATACTACTTTTTTTTTATGAGCATTACTCTACTTTTCCTATTAAAGCTGGTTGTCTAAAATTTTGCCAAAAATAGTTTAGTTTTATGGCCAAAGTTTTTGCAAAATTTGGTTGTTCTACTGCAGTGGGTTCGAATACCTGCCATACAACTTCTTCTTTTATATGCGCATTACTCTACACCTAATGAAGCGAGGTGTCTGAAATTTTGTCAAAAATAGTTTTGTGTAATGGCCAAAGATTCTGCAAAATTTGGTTGGTCTACCGCAGTGGGTTTGAGTAGCTGCCATACAACTCCTTCTTTTATGTGAGCATTACTCTACACCTAATAAAGCTGAATGTTTGAAATTTTGCCAAAAGTAATTAACCGGATGATATAATGTTTATGTTACGGTCATAAGGGTATCCCAGAGTTGACAATGTCTACTCTACTACACTCTTTCTCGTTATTAATATAGAATTACCAATTTTTGATGGACAATAGTGGGTCTTTTTGTGCAAGTCTTTGAATTGAATCCAATGACGAATGTTCTAACAGAGATACTAAAACGTGTTCTTATATAGCTTATATTAATTAATTCTTATATTATATTATTTGAAAAAATTTGGGTCTTTTTAAACTGTCAGGAACCCCCTCCAAAAATATTTTTAATTTATATATCCAAAAATCTGCACTTAATATATACATACATACATACTTTTTTTTGTATTTCAATCAAATGCAACCAGTCCTGAAAGTCAGTTTTAAAAAAATATTCAACAACAAATTCTTAAAATTCCTTTAATAAATAGTTTTTAAAAAATTTTAAAAACAATTTTTCAATTAAAATCTATCCATTTAGATTAATTTATAGAATTTGTAGAATTTAACTAAAAGAGATTTAAATAATATAATAGAATAGTTTAAATTTTATATATTAAAATTCCTCAGAAGGTTATAAAAACAATAAATTTTAACTGACAAATTCTTTAACCTATATATATATATATATAATAACAATCAATTCTTCAAATTCTTCAGCTCCATATTACATTTATCCAATTTGAGAAAATATTTTTTGTAATAGGCGTGTCGAAATTGCTTTTTATTTAAAATAACTAAGTCTAAAAAATTTAATGTATATAGTTGCATCATTTTGCAAAAATAAAATTTTTTTTAATCAAACCTAACCCACAACTTGCTCTTTAAAACTTCAAAATAATAAATTATTTTAATAATCTATTTAATACAACTTAAGTTTAGTTTGAAAGAAAAATTGTATTGGAATGTGAGAGTCATTGTCCGTCCATCTATAAATGACTCAAATGATGGTAATTGATATGATGGATATTTGGAATGACGTACATCTGCTAAAATTAATTGGAATGGCATATTCGACTGTTAAAACATTAAAAATCACTTTACGACATCGAAAATTATAGGACTAAGTCAATTAGAAAAAATTTTATGTAATAAAAAATTGTGAAGTTGCTTGGAGTATCATTTGACTGTATATTTCCTTAAAATTCCATTTAACTGTATCTCATTCGACCAAAGTATTCGCTAGAATACTCATTTACTCAAAATAAAGGGTGGCTGATGAAAGCTGCAACCAAAATAAATCGCAATAAAATTTTTTCTGTTTGAATAATATTCTCCATTTTTTTTTTTTCTTTCAGATTGTTATTTAAAATTACAGATTATGGTGGATTGGGATATAGAAAAAAGAATTTGGATAGTGCTCCGCTTTCACGCATTGGAGTCCGTAATATGCGTTAAAAGAAAATATAAGCGCACATTCGGTTGCCCACCTCCTAGCAGATGGACAATAGTGGGTCTTACTTTTTTGAAAAAGACGTTGTTAATGTTACGGTCCTGGATACCGTTACTTAAAGATATTGAGAGAGTTTTTCTATCCACAACAACGCCGAAAGAAAATTCTTTTCAACTCTGATTGGTTTCAACAAGATTGTGCAACTGCACACATAGCCAGAGCAGTTATGACAAAATTGCAGAAAAAATTCCGCAATAAACTGATTTCAAGAAATTCCACATTCCGTTGGACTCCAAGGTCTGCTGACCTTACTTCACCTGATTTTTTCTTGTGGGGTTATTGCAAACAAGAAATTTACAAAACAAAACCAACAAATTTGAATCCTTTAAAACAATCAATGCGAACGGTAACTGAGGCAATTCCCGCTGATACTCTACAAGCTGTAATGAAAAACTTTTTGATAAGATGTCGTACTTACATCACTGAACGTGGAGGCTATTTCAATTCAATAATATTCAAAACCAATTAAAATATCTTAATAAAAAAAAAATGATTAATTTTTTAAATGAATAAAGAAAAAATTTATTTCATGGATTTAATAAAAAGTTATTTGAATGTAGCAATATTCTTCAGCTACCTTTATATAGAGATTCTGAATTTAAAACCATTGTAGAAATGGATTTAAGATCAGGGTATTCATATTTTCCAAATATAAAGCAGCAAAAGAAGTACAGAAAAATGACACTGTAAAATGAAATACAATATCGGATAGAAGCATTATTGAATTAACATCTTAAGTGCTCATTAATCATTATCTTATGAAATGATGACGAAATTTTTTTTGTATTTTGAATTATTGTATTCTCAACAAAGCCTATGAAATATTTTAGATCTGATTTAAAATATTTTATACAAATCACATAAAATCTACTGCAGTCCCATTGAAGCGGATAATTTTATCCCATCTAATTGAATTTGATTGATGTAAATCTAGTGTTGATTGATTTAAAATATCATTAAAAATTACAACTGATGAAAATAAAGCACTGTAATAAAAAAAAAAACAGATTTGATTAGACTTAGCTTTTGAAAAAAAATGCAATTATAACTTTTGCAATAAATTTAATATTATTGCATTTTAAAGCATGAATATTTGTAAACATTTAAAGCTTTTGATTTTTTTATTTTCTTATTCTTGTCTCAGTATGCAATTTAATGCAATTTTAATAAAATCAATATCAACTTATGATTTAATTCTGAATAATCTGAATTGAAATTAGTCGGATCGGTAGTCGGTAATTTCACAAAAAAAAAACGAAAAACAAAAAAACAATCAATGTAAAAAAAAAATGTGGCTTTCAAGGTTTCATTCAATACATACAGGAAGAGGTCACTCTAAATTGAATTATTTCGTTGGCAAGTAAACAAATCATTTTGTTGAAAATAATAAAAAAAAAATATTATAAAAGTGGAAAAATATAAATTATTTAAAACACTTTTAATTTTCCGCATTTTATAGCATAACTTTTGTTTTCATTTCAATATGAAACGTGAAAATTGAAAAATATTGCAGTGTATAATTGTTTAGAAAAATTTAATATTTTCATAAAGGTTTGCAATATTGACATTATTAATATGGAACTTTCTCTTTCAGATATGATATGCGGTTAAAATTAGGTCTAAGTTTAGATCATGATCTAAGATATCTAACCTTAAAACTTAAACAATTGACAATGAAAGCGCACGGAGAATCTTTTATGATTTAGCAAAAATCCTATCCACCCCTTACTAACTGGAGTATTTATTAATCTTTAAATAATTTATTCAGAAGATGATTACTATTTTATAGACCTGTAATTCCATTAATATGGATGCCTCTTAATTCTATAACTTGACCAACACAGCTTTAAAAGTTACATGTTTGCTTGCAGTTTGGAATGAAATACGTAAGTGGTTAGCGCAGCTAAGAGTAGAAAAAGCCTGTTTGTATCATTATCATTGGTACCTGTTGAATCATGATAGAAGATCATTGACAAGAATATTCTTATTGATAAAATAAATATATGGTTGGACGACACATACAATTTTTAGTACTAAACCATTCCACATTTTAGTTATTTCTGTGTCTGTGAGTTATATTTTTTGATTAAAATTTCATTTATATGTTTCAATTTGTTTTACTTGCTTTTAATTTTTAAAAATTTATATATTTTTAACATATTTTATCTTTCTTATTTCTAAGAATGACACAAGGTGTCAAGCTAAAGTGTAAAGAACATATTAAAATGAAAAAATTAGAACTAGATAATAAATATAGACAAAATTACTGGCTTATGTTGTAAGTCTAAGTTGTCAATTTATAATAAAGTGTTAGTTTACAATCAAGTCATACAACCTATTTGGTTGTATGGAATTCAACTTTTGGGTTGTGTCAAACAAAGGTATGTAAGCAAAAATCAAGTCTTTCAAAATAAAGTTTTCCGCAACATAGTGAATGCTCCCTGGTATGTACGAAATGACGATCAAATTTCTATGTATTTAAATATCCCTAAAGTAAGTATGTCTAAAAAAATATATAAATGTGGTAGTGGCTTACATTTTCGAAAATACAAAAACCAGATTAAAAGCAAAATATTGATTCACTTTAAAGAAATTCCATACGTTTCCCACAAATTAAATCAATATGTTTTATTTTCAAATATTTGATTTATTTTTTTTGTCGTCTTATTTTGACATCTAGTGAAATGATTTGATTTCTCCCTACAGATAATTTTTATTTTGCCACACGGTTGCCATAGTTATGAACTGAACAAATGACTGTTTTGTGATGCTATATACAATTTTTTTAATTTCATGAATCCGATCCCATAAATAAAATTTTAAATTAAAAAATAAGTAAACCAATGTATAGTTTAAGGACACTTCAATATTCTGTCAATTATTTAAAAAAAAAAAAAGACGCTTAATAATGTGACAAACTGAATAATTAAGTAGATAATAATATAATATTTAATGAATCTGTAATTGTCATTATACAAACAGACCAGACAGCTCAATAAAAAAGAGAAAGGTATTACATTCTTTATCAAGGAAAATTACATATAACAAGTTCTAAATGAAATATTTGCCCCTGAATTCACTAATCTATATGAAAATATTTTATTATCGTTGTAAAACACGCAAAACTTAAATACTTGAATTGTCAGAATTACTTTATTTTGTATATAAAATCCGTAATAAAACAATGAATATTTTTAAATTGAAAAATTTCAATTAAAAAATGCTATTAATTCCCCACATATCAATTAATAATCAATTAATTAATTACTTTTTAATTGCTGCTGTGCGATCGTACAGTAAAATATTTCACAATTTTGAACATATATTATTCTGCTTAAACATATTTTAGTATATGTGTAATTATTTAATATAAACATCTTGAAGTAAGTTTTAATTTATATATTTCTAGTTCGATTTGAAGATATGGGTTTTTTTTTTTAAATTAAAATAAATCTAAAATCAATAGATAAATACTTATTTAAAATATTTAATGATATATAACTTACTAACTACAGAATGTTATACTACAACATTACAATTCAATTAATAATTTCAACAATAATTGGTTTGTAATGCGTACGTCGCGATTATGGAATCTGTTAGCATGTAATTTGTTTTCCAAAGTTAATATGTATATACATGTACAATCAAAAAAAGTTTAAGAAGAACATTAACATCCAGGTTCATGACATCATTCAAAGTTTTTCCCTTTATCCAACTTAATCCTAATTCTCAAACTTTGTCAAACCCCTTTCTAAAAACCAAACGATATAAATGTGTATATTAAAGGTTCCGAGTTTTTTAAAGTCTAACACTACCCAGAAGAACTCCTTAGAGAGAAGTATTTAAAAATTTTTTTTTTTTTTTTTTGCCGGCACCTCTATGTACTAACGGTTCACGGTGATAGGCTAAACAGTCTGACTATGTATGTGCAAGTCAGAACAGGGGGGATTCATATATTAGAACTGATCAAATGAATTCTACTTAGATAGTAGTACGCTTTATAACATATAGAAATGTCTTAGATTTTCAATAGATACAATTCTGTTTTTGTTTGTATTATCATATTTTGTATTTGAATGGTATGGTATTATATATCTGTGGGTTATATTATTCAATTGAATTATTTGTTTATATTGTTATATTAATGTATTTTTGTTTTTAATGATATATAATTATTAATTATTAATTAAGCCATTAATTAATAAGCACTCTAACCACTTTGCCACCCAGCCGAAAAATGAAACAAGTTTATTTCACAATTAATAAGACATTTACAGACTTACACCTTGATATTTAGGATTTTTACAAATTTAACATTTTTTTAAATTTCGTCCATCTTCTACACCTAAAGAGGACTTATAATCGTATGCATTTTAATTTACTTCTTACACTAAATTATTATTTTAAAATAAATCGTTATATTCAGAACTTCTTCCATCGTTTCACAAAATCTGAGCGTAAAACTTAACCTGAATTACAATCATTCATTAAAATGATTGTGAATTAAAAACATTATATAAATTAAAATTCTTTCATTTCTAAAAACATAATTTCCGTGTTGTACCACTTCTCGTTTTTGACAAGAAAGTTTAATTCTAAAACTATATTTGACACAATAAATTTAAATGAAAGTGTTACCATACTACCATACCAAATAACATTTAATACATTAATACCTTTAATATGCTTACTTTAAATATCACATGTGTATGTACTTACATTTAACAATTTTGTTAATTCCTGTTTTTAAAATTTCATCACAATTACAACTGATAGATTTTTATTTTTTTTTTTTATTTACATGATGTTAACAGTAAAATCTACATATTTTATATAACAATATTATTATGTATAAATAAGTAGTATATATTTAGATACACATATATGAATATCTACTATAAACCGGTTTGTACTATGGAATGTTGTTACAAAAAAAAACAAAAAAAAAACCATAACCAGAAGGAAAAAAAAAAAATTGTACTTTTATAAAATCTATTTAAAAATTGTTCAGTTAACCACCCACAACAGTTACTATCACAGTAACTATAGTTATATTTTTAATAAATTTTTATTATATTAATTTTTTTAATTATTTTCTAATTTTAATTTTTTTTATTTTCTATTTAATTTTATTTTATACAATTTATTTTTCCTATAAACAGTAATTGAAAATTTACAGTTAATAGATAACTGTTTATTTTTTCAATTTAACTGTACATTTTGTTTGAAAAATTTAACTATTTTTTTCAACAAGGGTTTTTTTTTAATTTTGGGCGATTTCATAAAAAAAAAAATTTTGGACTCTAACTGACTTTGACCTGTTGTAATTGTTATGAAAATACAAAAAAAAAAAAAATTATAAATTTTAAATATTGTGGTTAAAAAATTTTGTATTTTGTGGTTTTTTTCATTTTGTAAAATTTAAAGTTTTAATTTTGTAACTTTTTAACCTTATGTTCAAATTTTTTTTTTTTTTGGTTGTTTTGTAGTTTAAAAGTTTCAATTTTGCATGCAATCATTTTTATTATTTTGTCCCTTTTGTTACAACCAAATACAGTTTTGTTTTTATTTTGTTTTGTATTTTTAAATATTTGCTTTGTAAATCCTACATCCAGACATACGCAATTACTGCAAGGCAATTAAACTATTACAAAAAAAAATATATATTAAAAAAAATTTAAGTGTTACCGTCTATCAATTATTTGATATGCAAAAAAGATTATAAAATATATTTTTGAGCGATAGTATCTATATATTTTTAAGAGATAGAGATAGGTCCTGGGGGGTGTTTAAGCAAGCCATATGCTGGCGCTTTCCATCGTACGGATTTAATCTCCTCGGTCGCTTCCCACTCTAACCTCCAGATCGTAAACGAATTTAAATGAATTTACTCATGTTTTTAGGTGCACTAGTACAAAGCTACCATTTCTTGCAATAATCTCCAATCAATCTATAGTTTCGTAGACGACAGTAACCTTGTGGCTTCTTATGAATTTCATAGATAAAAATTTTAATCATCAGATTAATAGAACAGCAAAAAAATTTCACTAAAAATTAACTAAACAATGATTTTCATACAAGGAAAATGATTCTCATCCTTACATGGTAGAACTATCCAGATGGAAGAAAAACAGATTATGGAAACTCGTGTGTAATGCGCTTATCGCGCATATGGTGCCATAAACCATCAAATGTGTTTACAAATTTTGCTAATGGTAATGGATATGTGTAAAATTTAAAGAAGTTTAAGAAGAACATTAACTTTTTCCTTCTAAATATACCAACCAATTTCTCTTAATTGCCATAAGCCCAGAATCCTATATGTCTCAAACCCAATCCCCAAAAATCCTTTAATATCTACATCCTCGAAAAAAAAGCTGTACATTTGTACCTAAGGTCCTATCCTAAAGTTTGGTTCAAAAAGGGTAGTGGTTTTCGAACACTATTTGTAGCAACTAATAGAAGCACAGCTGCAATATGTGGGTTTTTGAAGCTTTCCGTGTCCTATAAAAAAAAAACAACCTTTGAATCAAGGGTAAGTAATTGTATATTTTTTACAAAAGACATTTTTAAGAACATTCATTTTCTAGAGTTATGTTTAAAAATTACGAAGATGGCTCTTACAAATGTCATATTCAAAAAATAATTGTTTCGTATAATGATTCCAGGTCTTTATAATTTTGAAATTAGATATGATATGATTATCAAATGCCCTAATTTTTATATGTCACTTAGTCAAGACGAGATATGATTAGATTTATCGAATCGAAAAGATGGAAGCTTCTATTTTTCTTGAATATTCCTTAGTTCCTGAAGTAATAATTTCATTTCATTTCACAGTTCAAAATCATATGTTAATAAATAAAGCTTCAATCGCCTAAAAATTTCTTAAATATATAACCTAGCTAAAAATATATAACTAACCTTCAAAGATCTGTTAAATATAAACCATATAAGTGCAGAAATTAACAATGGTATAATGTACAACGTGGAACCTAAAGACATACCACCATCAGCAGAAGAAATTAGTGAAGCAATAAAAAAACTCAAGCGTAATAAAGCCCCGGGTGATGACCAAATAACAGCGGAATTATTACAAAATGGCGGGGAATTTTTACATGATAGAATTCACAGATTAATAGTTGAAATATGGAGCAATAAAGCTATGCCTAAAAAATGGAGTGTAGGATTAATATGCCCCATACACAAGAAGGGGAACAAGTTAAACTGGGAAAATTACAGGGGAATAACGCTGCTAAATTGTGCATATAAGGTTATGTCAAATGTTTTATATGAGAGATTAACACCAATATATGAAGAGCAAGTCGGAGAGTACCAGTGTGGTTTTAGAAATGGCAGATCGACAATAGATCAAGCATTTCTGGTTAAACAAATCATGGGGAAATGCTACGAGTATAATGTAGATTTGCATATGATATTTATAGACTTCAAGCAAGCATTCGATAGCATTAACAGAAAAGAAATTCCGAAGACTTTACTGAAACTGGGCGTGTCCACGAAGTTGACTGGTCTTGTAATGATGATAATGCAAAATTCCACGAATAAGGTATTAATACAGGACTCTACATCAGAAGAATTTATTAGTACAAGCGGTGTACGACAAGGGGACGCTCTTTCAGCAATAATTTTTAATATGCTTCTGGAATACGCAATAGGTAACATGGATTTGGGAGGTAATATATTCATGAGAGAGTATCAGATTATAGTGTACGCAGATGATATTTTGATTATTGCCAAAGCTTATAATAAAATGGCAGATATATTTAAATTAATCACAGAAAAATCGCGTAAAATAGGCTTAAATATAAATATAGCAAAAACTAAATACCTAAAAATTTTAAGAAATGAAGAAAGAAGACTTGAACAAAATATAAAAATCGAACAAAATGAAATTGAAGGTGTTAATAGCTACAAATATCTTGGCATAATATTAACAAACAATAACAGTAGCCAAGCCTGCGTACAAGACCGAATACAGGCAGCAAACAAATGTTACTACTCTCATGAGAAGCTGATGACATCCAAGCTAATAACAAGAAGAGCAAAGTTGCAAATATACAAAACCATCATACGCCCAGTAGCAACTTATGGAAGTGAAACATGGACCATGAATAGAAATGAAGAAGAAGTGTTAAGAATATTTGAAAGAAAGATATTTGAACTATTTATGGTCCAATACGAAATGAAAACGGCGAATACCGTAGAAGGCACAATTCGGAATTATGTGCGCTAGCAGAGAACGAGGACATTGTAAAACATATAAAGTCCAGTAGATTAAGTTGGGCGGGGCATGTCATCAGAATGGCGGAAAATAGAGCACAGTAAAAAATTTACAATGCTAGACCATTGCTTAACAGAGCAAGAGGTAGGCCTAGAAGCAGATGGGAAAATAACATTGAAGACGATACCAGAAAACTAGGGGAAATAAACTGCAAAACCACCGCGAGAAACAGAGATGAATGGAGGAAGATAGTGAAGAAGACTAAAACTCACCAGGAGTTGTAACGCTAAAAGATGATGATGCTGATATAACCTAGCAACAATTTACCATCTTAATTTACCATATTAAGTATCATTAAATTAAAAATTTTGAAAAGTTTCTGAATTTTTAAATTGTTCTAATCTTATATTAAAGCAAAATATAACTTTCATTAACAATTTTTATAATGAACAAACTCTAATATAGATGTAATTTAAAATAAATTTAAACATTTAAAGAAATCTAAAAGATAGATTAGCACATACTAAAAAAAATTTTAGATTTTGTGAAACATATTAAAGTTTATGATACAATCTAACAACAATTTTAAATTGCAAATATTTGGACTTGCATACACTTTATTTATTATGATCTCTAAACATTTAATGCGAATCATTATAATATAGTTGTATCATATTGCCAATTTCAAGAAGACAAAATCAACAATTCATAAACCTGAAATTCCAGTTAATTAATATTCTTTAAAAATTCAAGATGTATACGAGTACCTATCGAAAAATGATGAGTTTTTTAGGTCAAACAACCATATATGTGCGTACAAAAAAAAATTCCTTTCACTAAAATAAAATCATGATTAAAAAACAAAAATTTTTTGATTTTAGATTTGATTTTAATTCTAAAAAGGCATGTTGCTATTAAATTAAATAAATTTTTTGTATTTTAAATAGTTACTAGCCTGATATTAATGTGAATTTTAGATTGTCGCTTAAAAGTTGATGTTCAAACACTCTAAGTTTTATTCAAAAAAAATTATTTGATAGTCTTCTTCCTACCTTAAAAGACGAAATCAAAACTCGTTTCCATGGTGATTTGAATTTTTGCCATATGCCTGGGATTCTAGTTTCTGTCATATTCTGGAAGTTTGCACATATTTCGACAATTGGAGTTAAATCTAAATAGAGTTTAAGGCTAGTATAACCTGCCAATTCAGTTCTTCTTCCTCAAAGATCAAATACCTTCTGGTATTATGGTTTATAATATTTTTCATCCAGGAAATGTTAAGTCATTCCTTAAAATTTGTTTTGGTTTATAATATTCTGTCAAAATTTTTGAATGTGAAAGTGCTTTTGAAACTTTCTTTCTAATAAATTGTTTACTAATTTTTAACATTATGCACTAAGTTAAAATGATCTAATGATTAAATGATATTAAATTTTAAATCGACAATTTACAGGCGAAAAGTTCCAAAAACTACAAATAACTCATAAAATTCGGACAATTTTGTTAAACTGTCGCCTGTCCATATTTATCAAATTGAACCCAGGTAAAATGCTGTACTATTTATTAAATCTGCTTCTAAATGTGCAATTTAAAAAACGCTAAGCGATTCTAAATTCTGAAAGGGTCCAAAATAAATTCTGATAGATTCATAATGAGTAAAGTTAGCGTTATTTTTTAAAAGTAACCAACCTACCTTACACGGCCAAGTTAGAATAAAGAAATTTAATAAAGCTGGTTTAGGATATATACAACGGAATACCGTGGATTAAATTTTCTATATTATTTCACATTTTAACCTGCATTAAGCATCTTCGACACATTGTCCTAATTGCAATTATTCAATTTTATTGTACAGTTAATAAAAGGACAATTCGGTAACCCTAACATTTTATTAAAAAAAAAATAGAAAAAAAGTAGATATGACTAAATTATAAATTAAAAAAAGTATATATATATAGAAAAAATAAAACAAAGAATCATTAAATTCTATTTGCCTAGTAGGAACCCAGTGGTCTACAACAGAAAGTTTCAAACAAATACACCAGAGGTGGCTTTCAAAAAATCGAACAAAAAGAGGGGGATTTTGTCCATTTTTTTTTTACGTATTGTTTATTTGTATATTTAAACCCCACAATATAATAGTTCAATATAGATATAGCTTGAGTAATGGAAAACTGTTCCTGGTGGACATACATTTATTGGTATAATATTGTTTTTATTCTTTTGTTTTTTAATTTTTTTTTTTTTTTTATTTTTTATCTGTTTGCAATATTTGCATTCGAGCCAATAAAAAATTGTAACAAATATCAGTAAAAAAAAATAAAATAAATAAATTTCAGTTCATGACTATTACAATGGAAAAAAAAAGTTCAATTGAAACACGGTATCAAATATTTACAAAAAAAAAAAAAAAAACAATTTTTGCGCAAAAAAAAAGATCCAGTTAAAGCTTGTTATTTTTTTAGTTTTTGGACTTTTTTTATATTTTGTATATTTTTTTAAGACCACGAGACATACATGAGGCCGCCTATACTTATATATTTACAGAATATAGATATAAACAACGATATAGAGACATATAAAAGGTATAGATAGATAGATCTATAGGTCCAAATATATCTATAAGTAAGTGTCTGAAAAACATTAACAAATTAAGAGGTATAAAGTAAAATCTATACAATTAAAGAAAAAAGTGTGCCTAAGCTTTTATTACAATTCAAAAGTTAAATACAATTTTTCTTTATTTGAATGACTTTTTCAATTTCAACTCACACTAGCAAATAAAGCAGTCAAATACATGCATACTGTATACATAAGGAAAATAGAAAAAAAAATTGGATATTTACTAGTACTAATTAATTCATTAGTACTAACATTAATTGAATTGATAATTTGATGAAAGGTGAATAAAAGTATTCTAACTTTATTTAAGATTCAATCCGATGTACTGATGTTCATCGGATGGATGTTGCCACAGTTACATTTTCTACTATTAGTACATTACTGGTGTATAGTAAATAAAGTGTAGCTTCTAGAATGTTCTCCAAGACACGCCCTGCTTTTATTTCTTTTAATGTAGAATACTCATCTTCTTGTTTAACTCGAAATAATTTATCCGAAAGGTATGATTTCAGTATTCTAACATACAGTTGTAGTAGTAATTTGCTTAACTTAATTATTAATGTCTGTATTTCCTATCAAATGCCTGACCTACGTTTTAGAAAAATTGACGAGCATATTTGTTTTTCATCCAACGCTCTTTCTACAATATTTGCAATTCTATGTATGTGGCCTTTCCTCAATCCACATAGCTGTTTTGGAAGTAAGTGTTTTTCTTCAATAATAGGCTTTAACTTCTTTAGTAATCATTTTTCAAACAGTTTTGACATTATTGATAGTAAAGATATCGGTTTGTACATCTTTTTTTCGTTTAGAGGCTTTCCTAGTTTTGTAGCCATTATCACTTCCAATTTTGAGAATTAAAAAATTTATCTTATTTCTTTCTACATCTGGATCATAACTGCCTAATAATGAAACTTTCCAAAATATTTACCAATTTTATTTACCAAAATAATTATGTATATTGTGTGTGAAGTCTAGTGTCTTGGGTGTTTTGTGGTTTTTAAGCTGTTAAGACTGTTGAAATGAAATTAATCGTCGTCGAAAGTAACTGTAAATCCTTATATTGTAACACAATCAATTTATATAAATTCTGAAATATCAATCATATAGAATTCGATGGCGGCTATTGCATGCGGTTAAGAACATGATTATGTTGTGATCTGCACTTGAGCCAAAAACTCAATTCCAATTTAATAATTAATTGTTCACATACTGAGTTGTTTAAGCCACTTCTATTTTGCTTAAAGAATCTGAAGATGTTTACTTCTTCAACCTAAAAATTTTAACCTTAAATATTTCTTGAAACAATAGTGTGAACCTTTTCTATATCAAAATTTAATAAATAAGTATCTCATGAAATTTAAGAGCAGAAGATATTAAAAACATACATAAATTTTATTTTATACTCGTCCTAGTGATACATACAAGTATTGTTCTTTTACAAAAACGCAAAGTGGTTTGGCTTTTCTTTTCTGTTCTTGTATATTAAGTTTTTTTTTAAAAGTTTTTTTTTTTTTTTTTGGTTAAAATGTTCATATATATGGACATACATTTAAAAAAAAAACAAAAACAAGAAAAGTTAGGTTGATATTGTTGTTGGCCACTCGTATATACGCTGCTGTTATTCAAGATAAATTACGAGACGCCTGTGGTAAATATTTTTGTATTTTATTTTAGTTTTGAGTTATTGTATGCATTTTATTACATTTTTTTATAGGTAGGTATATATAGGTATATGCATATAATGTACCCGTATAACACGCGGTATTGCTATTATCAATGTACATAATATAATGTTTATATAAAAGTACTGAAAAGTTTTTTTTTTTTTTTTTTTGGAATAATGCTGGTACACAACTTCAAAATTAGTTGTTGGAGTATTTTTTGGTCTGGTTTCTACTGGATTGTTCTTTTTTTTTGGCTCAATATAAAGTACGTTGTTTTGGATTATTATTATTATTATTTTATTTATTTACATTATTATTATATATTTATCAGACACATAAGCGATATATATGTACAGACTTATTAAAGGTCTACTGAAAAGCTATTCTATTTTTATATTAATTTTTATTTTTTATTATCTTCCATTAACAGATTATTAATTAAAAAATTCTTTTATGACATGCAAAATTGTAATTGTCTTAATAGTTTTAAGTAAATGATGACATTTTAGTTGTCTTTTGTAAAGTCATGGAATATGTTGCATATTAAATTAAAAAGAAACTTTAAAATACGGTTTCATTCAATTTTGTTTCTGAAGACCATTAAGCAACCAAAATATAATCCCAAGTCAATTGAAATTTATTGTAGGCCCGGAAAAGTTAATTACAATTATTTAACAAAATAAATGCAAAAGCAGTTATATTGCAAAATAATATTGGGTTCACTTTAATTAGAATACAAATTGTTTGCCGCATGACCTAATTAATAAACACAGTCTTCAATATATGCATTTAAATACTTAGCGTACTGCGTTGACGCATGCATTGCTGCATGATATTTTTTTAATTTCAACTATCATTACATAAAACTTAAATTTAACAAAGTTTAACTGTAGAAAAATGGTATGATTTTGTTTGACAATCAACTGAAAATTCCCAACCGGAGAAGAAGTTAATAGACCTCCTAAAAACGGATGGCAAAGGTACATTTTTAAGTTTTTAAAAAGAGTCCTTTTTATATATTTTTATATTAACTTGCCTGAGTGTATGGGTTTATTTTTCAGTGTGTCACTTAGTGATACATTAATAATAGTGGGTTCGGGTGTAAAAAAATCTGAGTTCCTCGTTTGTAAAATTTTTTTTTTTTTTAACTTCAACTGAAATAATAAAAGAAACTAAATAAAATACTTCACTTTGATAATGTGAAACTCAATTCATAAACATTTATTTAATACAATTTTACGTATACTACATGATCAAGCATGTTGAGTAGGGTCTTTAAGAACGTTGGCAACAAATATTTCGATTTAAATCCAAACAAGGATTACGAAATTGATAGAAGCTCTTTTGCATTTAGAAGTGTTTTAATATTTATCTAAGTAAATTGCTAGATTAAGGTTAACAGCAAAAAGAACTGTCTCTCATTTCAGCAATTTACTTTTATATTAAAACTGTAACAAATTCCCAAGATCTACCATCAAGTTTTTATTTTCTACATTTAGGGGGCTACTTTAACTTAAATAAAAGTATATTAATTGAAAAAAATATTTTTTCTTTTATTTTATTTTTTTCACACTCAATTTGACATTAACATGTCAAAAAATTTTAAAATTTGTCATTAGAATGGATTACTAATGGCAACGTATGCAGTATCGTCCCGCATTATTTTGTACATCTAATAAAGGCTTAACTGAATATATTTTGTTAACAACTTAACTTTAATATTTAAAAATATTTCATTAAACTTATCGTATTGCCGTACATTAAAAATTTCCACATATTTTTCATTTGCGCTGCAGTTAATGCATACACTGCATGCAGCAAAATTTCACACATTTAATTAAAACTAAAGTGTGGCTGCATATTTTATATTCTACTGCAACATAAAACTTTATGAATTGCGTAAATGAATTTATTTCTACCAACACACAACAAATGCAATTTCTGCAGATCATTTGGTGACCTTAATTTCATATATATTTTAACAGATGACGCGTTGCATTATTACAACATCATTGATTTTGTTCAAAAAGATGAACTGATAATTTGTATTCCAGTGTATTTTGAGTATTCCATGGTAATTATTTGACACTCGAATATTCATAATATGTGTTTCCCGATATACCTAACTCATATTTAGTACATAATTCACTTATACACATGTACATGTACATATACATAAGATAATGTGTGGTTAATTATATAGATATAATTAATTTTTAATTTTTAAATACTATGCCAGAAAGGGAAATGCAAATAATTAGTAGAAGGCAAGCCAAATTAATTTTTTTTTTGTAATTTTATTTGAAGTATAACGGCAACTTTTTTTTTTTAAACTAGCTGCAAACATTAAAAATAATCAATAATAATAATAGTAATAATGTTTTAATAAAATACATAATATATGAAAAGAAAAAAATTAAATAAAAAAAAAAAAAAAAAAAAAACAAGTTAATTTTCAAGGTGTCGTAACCAGTAATAATCGAGTTTAAAAAAAACAACATACTCATAAGCATACAACACTATTGATGTTGTGTTAATATATGCAAGAAATATGAGAAAGTGGTCAATTGAATATTATTATTTAACTGGAATTGGAACTGGAACTGAAACAAAAAAACAAAAAAAAAAACAAAAAACTGGTGCGATGCATTTTATTTACACACATTTAAGTTTTCTCTGTTACATGTTTTAGATTTTTGTTTTTGGATAAAAAATTTTTAAAAAAAACTGCACCATCAAATAAATTTTTAAATACACATAATATTGTAATCAAGAACCTTAATATATTTAAAGATACATAATATTATATTTATAGATATTGATATTTTTAGATATAGTGACCACATACATGGGATACCATGTACGTAGTATGAAATTTTCTTCATGATTGCACAAAACTCTTATTAAGTTTTTTTTTAAGACTCTTATACTGATTTGTGTTAATGTCCTCGAAAGAACTATATTTTAGGGGTTTTGTAAAATATTATTCCTTGTTTTTTTTTTATTTTGAAAAATTATTTAATCCGGTTGGTAAAATAGTAAATGTTGCTTTTTGTTGCAACTACTCCAAAAACATGGTTTAAGTGGTGAATCATCAAAAAAAATTGTTATTTTTGGTGGATACTTAAAATTCATATCAAGATTTTCAATTTTAATTATTCTTAATGATGTTGAAAATTTATTCATATTTTTATTATTTATTATTGAATATGATTATAATTTAACAGTATATACTATTAAATTGTACTATAGTAGTTTAAGATAAATATTAAAAAAGTTGCTCCTAGTTGTGGGAAGGTATACACATTTTATAAATAAACACTATATTTAATTTTAATTAATTAAAATATAAAATTGTGTAGTTGGAAGATTAACATCTAAAAGTTGGAGGATAATAAATTAATTTAATTAAAATATAAATGTTAATTATATGTTTTATCAAAGCACAATTAAAACCTGATATTAAAGTCTTCATTACAAGATTTGTTTCGAACGTATACCTTCCTAGTGATTAATTATAAAATAAAGGTATAATTTTCAGAAGAATGAATCTCTGCTAAAATACTGATTAAAAGTTATTATTAAAACTTGAATATTTTAAGAATAATGTCACTCAAAAATAAATATTTTTAAATTTAATTGTTTTCAACCATCTTGCTATTAATATATTAAATAATATGCAAGATTTTAGTCTTTTGCATTTTAGGAACCTCATATGCAGCTACAAAATTCTACTGAAAAATTAAGAGTTTGTATATATACCAATATTAAATTTTATTATTCATATATAATTATACATTTTTTATGAATACATCATTATTTATGATTTATATATGATTTGCAAAAGTATTTAATAGATTATTTTATAAAATTCTTGGAACTAATAACAAATTTACAATTAGTCAGCATACTTTGCAATAATTAATTAAAAACAGGCAATTAGAAGATCTAGATTTAAAGCTGATGATATGTGCCTGCTATCACACACATTAAATAATATGCAAGCTAAAATAGTCCAACTAGTAACATTAGTTCAAAGTGAGGGTCTTGAAATTAATTTCGAGAAGACGAAATCAATGGCCATTAACATCAACAACCCACGTCATCCGATGATAAACAACACACCACTCGAATATGTAGATAATTTCCACTACCTATAGGCTGCATTATTAATAACAGCGGCAACAAAAATGCCGCAATTGAAAGCAGAATTAAGAAGGCCAGGGCAATGTTCGGTCGCTTACAACCTATATGGAAAAATACTCAAATGTCCAGAGGTACAAAATTGAGAATATTCGGAACTTGCGTAAAACCACCTTAACATATGGCAGTGAAACCTGGTTATTTACGAACAACATCACACAAAAACTACAGATGTTCATTAACAAATATCAGGGAATCTGATGCAGCGTATACTATCCCAACACAATAAGCAATAATGACCTATGAAAACTTGCCAAAGCAGAACCGATCGGGCAAGAGATCAAAAGGAAAAAGTGGTGGTAGATGGGGCACACACTTAGAAAGCCGCAAAAAACATATCAAGAGGAGCACTAGAATGGAACCCACAAGGAACAAGTGATGAAAAAAAACCAAGGGTTTTTAAAAAAGCACATTTTCAAAATTATATTGTATTACATACTGAGTTTAACTTTGGAAATATTTACTTGGAAATAGTTACTGCTTACTTATAAAATTTAGTGCTAACAGTAAATATTTTTATTTTAAAGTTGTTATAGCCTTTCAATGGGGAAGGTTGCCAAGTTTCTTAAGGATCTAACGTTATCTAACTCCCCCCCCCCTCCTTTCGTCCCCCTTCATGTTTTTAGGTTCTAGGAATTAAACTGTGAATTCCACAAAAATTTGAAATTTTACTTAGAATTATACAATCTAAGCAAAAATGGATAAAACTGAGAGACACTTTCTTCAATTTAAGGAACCGCTTTTAAATTTAAGAAAAACCTTTAACATATGTTAAAATATAATATTGGGCCTTTAAATTTTGCATATTAATAAAAAAAAAATTGGACAGGTATTCAAGTTACAGATGCTTAAAAATAGCAAAATTTAAATTTTCGAGCCCTTATAGCTCCTAAACAGGGGGCTTGACAAAAAAATTTTGTTAACCGACTCCTACTAATATTTGAGGATCTAACTTCTCCCAAAATTTCAAGACCTTATCTTAAACCGTTTAGGAGATATGTGGACCAAAAATTTTGCAAAAATTGAGTTTTATATAATGGTAAATTTTAGTACCGTATGGCAACCCTATACATTTAAGCGATATTTTTTTGAAAAGCCTATAAAAGCAGCTCTCTTCTACCGTTTTTTCGATTGAAAATAAACCTAACAGAACTCTTGTTATATCAATTTAAATATAGGGCTTTTTTGGAATTTTCAGGGGCTGTAGCTTCGTCACCCTTCAAAATTAAGAAAAACCTTTGACATATGTTGAAATATAATTATAGAGCTTTGAATTTTGTATATTACTAAAAAAAAATTTGGACAGGTATTCAAAGTACAGGTGTTTAAAAATAGCAAAATTTCAATTTTCGAGCCCTTATAGCTCCTAAGAATGGGGCTGGACAAAAAAATTTTGTTAACCGACTCCTACTAATTTCTGAGTATCTAACTTCTCCCAAAATTTCAAGACCCTAGCTTGAACCGTTCAAAAGATATGTGTGGTCAAAAATTTTGCAAAAATTGAGTTTTGTGTAATGTTAAATTTTAGTACCGTATGGCAACCCCAAACATTTGCCTGGCAAAAAAGTTTATGAAACCAGCTATCGTTTGCCGTTTCAGATTGAAAATATCTCCAACAGAACTCTTGTTATAATAATTTAAATATAGGGCTTTTTCTAACTTTGGGGGGCTGTAGCCCCGTAACAGGTGGGGCTACAGAAAAAAATTCTTCTACGAAATTATTTTTTTTGCAAAAACTACCCATGGTTAAAATTTCTTTACTCTATTTCAAACGGTGTAAAAGTTTTTGTAAACATACGGACGGACGGACGGACAGAGTGAAGCTATATAGGCACATTTTTACAAATTTTTTTGAAAATGTGCTAAAAACGAGGCTGCCCCAATAACACCTGGAGGCGAACGATATTAGAAGAACTGAGTGTGTGTCCTATCCACCTCCATTTTTTCCTTTTGATCTCTTGCCTCAATCGGAAAAACATGGGAGGATGTAAAAATAACTGCTTCGAATAGAGTCAGACGGAGATGCCTAGTAGATATCCTATTCTTCTAAGAGGAGCAATAAGAACAAAAAAAAAAATAAAAATAAAAACATGGTTTATATAATATGTAGCTTTAGTTCTAAAAAATCTATAAATGTACACTTTTCTTAAGAAGAAGATTATAGTTGCTCTTGTCAACTTTTAGTTTAACATGCATATCCACTATGATATATAAAATAAAATAATTTAGAAACAAAAACACTCAAACTTATTACAATAAATAAATAATTCATCAAATCAAATCTATCACTAAAATATAATTATTTTAAATAAAACCAACTATATATTGAAATACATTTGTGACGCCAATTCTTCTAATAAGCTTTCTATTAAACTAATACAATCTAATTTAAATACAAAAAGAATATAATTATGTTATAACATAAGAAAAATAGTGAAAAACATAAATCGCTTTCTTTTTCACTTTTTTTTTTAATGACTATAAATTGTATGTTTAAATTGTGATCATTGTGGTTAATCTTACGCAGTTTACATTTTTTATAATCTCAAAACTAGTTTTATGAAGGTTAATAGAAAATATCATATAAAATTGAATGTTAAATGTCATAAAGATGACAGTAGTTGAATGTAATAAATATTATAACTGTTCTTTTGAAGAAAATTAGTTGAAAACTGTTCTGTTGAAGAAAATAATTGAAAATTTACAATAAACCCCCTAAAAGTATGCAATAGTATATGTATTTACTGAAGTATTAATTTACGTTTCAGGAAAGTTCTAATTATGTATGTGAAGGATTGAATAAGGGGTTTCAAGAGACTACAGTAGAGTTGTTCCAAGTATTCTTATAGAAAATGAATATAATATATCAATCAGCACCATAGTGTACAATTTATGTAATATAATTAAATTTCAATTAAAATTTTGACTTCACCTTATTAATCAATTTGAAAATTCCAGTGCTACCAATCCCATTTTTTTTTTGCAAACATTTTTTTTAGCACATATACCATACAATATTAAGTAATAACTAAGTGAATACATTATTATTTATTGAATTATTCATAAGCTAATAGACAGTTAAACGAAATGACAATTATATTAGCATTATCAAATACAATGTCTATATATATATATATATATATAAGTATAGAGCGGAATAAAAGCGGAATTAAAACAATTTTAAAAGGAAGTAAAATATATTTTCTACAAAAAAAAAATGGAATAAACACAAAATTATAAACAATTTAATATACAGATTTTGTTTTTTGATATAATTTTAGGCATACAAAATTATTATTGGCATGATTTTATCTATATTTTAAAATTGATACCAATTAATTTAGGTAAAAACATTAAAAAAATTTCACTTTATACAATAAATAAAATGAAAAAAAAAAAAATAAACAGAAAAATAAAACAAAATTAAAAAAAAATAATTAAAAAAAATAAATTTTTATAAAGGTAAATGACTGTTTATACTAGCAATTTCGTGGTTTATATTAACATTTTTTTTTTTTTACTTATAACTTATATTGTTATTAGCGTTTTTTTTTTATTTTTTGTTTGTTTTTTAATTGTTAAAATGTAAACAAAAAGATAATAACTCTTTAATTTTTAACTTGATTTGTTTTATTTTGTTATTTTTAATTTTTTTTAATTTTTTCATCTTTTTCTTCATCTCTTCTTGACAAAGGAAAGTTTAAGTTCATTGAGCTTTATGCATGATTGAAATCATATAACCTTGATTAGTAAGTAAGTAAATAAGTAAAATAATGCTATAAAGACATTGTTTTAAAAAATTATTATTGTTTTTTGATTATCTTAGCTTTTATTTTAATTATTCAACCATTTAATTGGCATTTTATTGGTAAAATTTCTAAATTTCTAACTAAAATTGAAACTAATTTGATTTTGATTGGTAGAAAATAAAGCGAAATTATTTTAATTAAATAGAAAGGTTTCATTCTTAATTAGTTTGTTAATGTGAATTTATAATAATTATAAAATAGGTAAATTAAGTTCTTAACGGTTTACTTAAGAGAGTGTCTACTTAAATACTCAAATTATTATCTTAAATGCAGATCAGATAATGAGCGATATGATTTTTTGAAAATTTAATAAATTAGCTTAAAGATACTTTCGTTAACTAATGCTAATCTCATTCAAATTACATTTATATTTCACGGAAGTTGTTAAGGAATTATAATATTATTCTAATCTTCTCGAGAACTTATTCAAGTTATTATAATCTTATTCTTAGCATATTCGAATCTAATTTGAACATTTTATATAAAGATTAGAGGTTATTAAGTAAATTGAATTAGCATGCCAAATTATCTGCACAACTAGTTAGTTATAATAAATAGAACTGAGATGAAATTTTGCTATATGATAAGTAGAATTTGGCAAAGATTGATTTAATTCGAGAGGGAATTACTGATGAGTTTATTTTAGAAAGTAACAGTAGAAAAGTTTCTTCTCCTAGTTGGAAAATATTGTTGCTAATCAATTTTAAAATGCTAATTAATTATTGTTAAATATCTTTAATGTATATTTTTTTATTTAAAATAACGAACTACTTGCATCACTTGCTGGAGCCATTGTTAAGGTTTACATCTAAAAAAAATTGGTACAACAATTAATTAAGATCTAGATATCTTAAGTTAGATTTGATACGTAGCACAAAAATTTGTAAATAAAAGGATAAATTAGATATCGATCAGTTAATATATTTCGGAAAATGTAAATGTATTAATAATGCTACGAAGCAAAAGTTGGAATCAAATAAGATACCCAATAAACGAAACAAAATATACATAAATATAACACAAGATATTCTACAGCTAGAACGTCCACAGCATATAATAGTCTTAAAAATAGTGTAATTAAATTATATACCAATCTTCGGGAATATTTTAATTTTGTGAAATCTATACTTTAAATACAGGTTTAATCTTATTGTAATAAAAAAAATTTATTTAAGTTTTTTATGACTCCCTACGGATATGCTTATTTTTAAAAAACTACTTAAAAAGGTGATTTTAAAGTACAATACGATTCTTCGGGTGTTATTGCACTATTATTAGATTCATATTGCACTTTCAAAAGTTCGTATTGTCGTCAAAGTCTCCGCCAGTCCCATCAGTCGCCGTCAACTTTTTAAAATAAAACCAATTATTTGCAATGTTATGGCTAACTACAGATATGATAGAAGAGGGATGAAAGAGGAAAGATTTTAGAGTTGGATTCAAAAGCAGGGTATTCCCCTTTTACAGAATATTTATATATGTATACATGTAGGGTTCTGAATTAAAAAAGATTTTACAGTTTGATTCAAAATCAGGGTATTCCCATTTTTCCAAAATATTTATATGTAAAATAAGTAAAAACTCAAATACAGAAAGGAATTAAAGTCAATTAGCTTTATAACCATTTTAAAATGGTATTAAGTTCAGTTGAATTTAATTCCTTTAATTCACACGTCACCATAATATAATCTTAATTTTTAAATATACACATAATAATTATCAAAAAAAGTAAATACGATCAATAATAAAAGTATTATTAGGGCGTTTATAAATAAACTAACATACTCTAGGGCATTATTGCGTCAGGCGTTATTTCACCTCACTCTTAAAAAACACTCTAACTTCTAAGACAATAAAATTTAAATTACTTGATAAAAATAGATGGAGCAATATTAAAAAAATATAATTAATAATTGAAAAAAAACTATACTAATACACATTATATTGATGTAGAATCTAAAAGTCTAGACAAAATTAAATATATTAAATACCTAACATAATATTTTAAATTATAAACTAAAAATAGTTTTTAAATCAATACTAAAAATTAATACCATTCGAATTATCTCAAAATAAAACTATTAATAATTTACATTTAATCGTTTTGAATTCAATATTTTTTTTTCAAATATTATTTAAATAATCTTATATATGACATTTTTAATCCTACATATTCAATATCATATATACAAAACACTTTTATGTATCTAAATATAATTATTTTATTTATATATATATCAATAAACTAAAATAAAAAAACTAATTAAAAAATTTATTAAATTGTATACTTATTTATATAAAAATATATAAATCCATTAATAAAGTGATAAAATAATATTTAATATTATTACACAATATAACAAAATAATAATTATTATTTGTGATAATCTGTAATCTTTTAAACAATTAATTTTAATTCTGTAGGTATTTTCTTTCGCACCTTCATAATTACATATTTATTTGATTTTTTTTTTTATTTTTTTTTTTTTTGTGTATTACAAAATTATTTTGTCACACCATATAATGATTACAGTAATCATCATATATACTGATTACTTTTCAATTCAATTTATAATTTTATTCTTTTGTATTTAAAAATGACAGGAAAAATAAAAAAAAATCAAAATATCCACCTTCAACTTTACTACTCAATACTCATTATAGGTGCATCTAATATACTTACCACATACACAAATATTTAGTAAACAGGGTGTTTAGGGAAATTAGTATATATATTTTTTTTTAATTCTTAAATTAAATTTTAAATTCCCGTATTTAGAATAAGGATTTTGATGTGATATTCATTAGGAGGATATTTCGAAGAGATAATAAAGCTCGTTTTTGAAAAGCTCCCACAGTCACATTCAATCTTATTAAACTTTAAATCAAATTATATATTGGGGATATAGATATTTAGGTTCAACAGAAATATATTCGTTTTTCTAACAATTACTTTGGTTTTGAACAATCTGTAAAAATTTAGAATTAAAATTCTTAGGATAATTTAAATTATTGAAAGCGTATCAACATTTAACTCAAACGGTAGTTAAAGGGGTGCCCTACACTTTACCGGAAAAAAAATGCCGAATTTTAATTCTGCAAAAAAAAGTACCGAATGTTCCAGAAAACAAAATACTAAACACCAAAACTCAGCCCATATTATATTAAATTTTTTGTCGTTAACTTATTATTAAAAAAGTTAGAATAGATTTCAAAGGTGGATACAAAATCAGGGTTTCAATTACTTGTTAAACGGGGGCACATTATTTTAAAGGCTTTGTTGTTAACTTATTATTTGCGTTTTACTAAATATGTATGAATATATAAGTGGAAGCTTTTTTTGGAAATTCGTTCTCAACCTGAACAAGGTTTCGTATAATTCGGGATTTTTTTTTCAAGATTTTAAATCATTCGGGATTTTTTTTTAAGATTTTAAATCATTTGGAATTTTTTTTTTCTGCATTTTTTTCTCCATTTTTTTATTCAGGTTTTTTTTTCAGTAAAGTGTCATAGACCCTAGTTTAAGATCTAAGTAACAGAACCATATTTTAAAAATTAAAAAATGATTTGTGATACATATATATAAATGAAATATAAGCAGTTATGCAACACCTTATACATGTAATAAATTTGTTAATAGAACACACCTTAGTACACATTTCTACATAAAAATGTAAGTTTTAATATTAAACCAGTACATAATATTTAAAAATTAATTAATGTTTGTTTCTTATATAGGTTTTTTTTTTACCTATTATGACAATTTCTATCACTTTACACCTTACAAATTTTTTATTTTTTTTTATTTTATTACCTTTCATTTATTTGTTAGTTAATAGGTTGTGTGTGTGTGTTGAAAAGTTTGGGAAAGAAATTATTTAAAACCATTTTGTGTTAAATGTTAATGCACAAATAACTGTAATTTGGTTTTATTGTTGCTATTGTAATTGTATATATACATATTATATAGTTAAAATGAGTAATAATATTAATATTCTGATGACGCAATAACAGTAAAAAAATGTCACACAATAAATACTGATAAATAATACATATATATATATATATATATACATATTAAAAAAATTTATTAATATTATACAATATACACGTATAAATTATATGAACATATGAGTAATATTAATTAGAATTTAAAATAATAGTTATAAAAAAAAGTACACCTAAAATTATATTGTATAAATATACTGTTAATTGAAAAATTCTTTTATTCAATTTTCTATCTCACTCAGTCTCTTTTTCTCTCTCTCACACTTTTATATTTTATACCATATTATTAAGGTATTTACAGAGGTTAGTAATTATTTTTGCATTTTAATGTTATTCAAGATTAATTTACGATAAATGATTATCTTGTATATATATATATATATATAGAAATTCTATAAAATAAAACAATAACTTGTATAAAATTAGTAACAGGATAGTTAATAATTTAACATTTTGTATTATTTGCTTATTTTTTTGTTCTATTAAATACATTAAATACATAAAATAGTAATTAAATTGATTATATTCTAGTAAAGAATAAAATGTATGACTATTTAGTATTTAATATGAACATACCTTATAATAGAAAATTATATTATTAAATTATATTAGAGAAAACAAAAGAAATAATGTACAAGTAATTGTTTGCAGAAAAATGATTAATAATTGATTTAATAATGCAGTTTAATATTATTGTAAAACTAATTGTTATTCTTTAGAAAAAAAAATTTAAAATCTTGAATACTTGAATACTTTTGCTAAATTATATTGATTTTATTTATATGCTAATTTATTATAGTATAATTTTTTTTTTAAAGCTTAATGCGATTTTAATGCTTTAAATATAGCCATTCTTATTTAAAAATATTTTAATTATTTTATAATGACTTTTGACATTTTTAATTATATATGAAATAGTGTGTCAATTATAATGAAAAATTAATAAAAGAATCAAATATATATTGTTAAATATTTATTCTATAATATTTATGTAATTTTATAATTTGGTTTTATTAATTTTATAAATTCTGTAATAACTTATATTATTATTTATTTCTTGAGTTTTTTTCGTACAATTTGCAGTTAAATGTAAATTTATTTGATAAGTTCAGTTAGAATTAGCTAAATATCTTATACAATTTACTTAGCAATATTAACTATACAATTTACTAGCAATATTTTTACTGTTGAATCTTTAGTAAATGTAAACATTTTTATAACGCAAATTAAAGTGGCTGATTCGAGTGTTTTTACAGCCTACACAGAGTAAAATCCAATCAGAGCAGAGTAAAATCCAATCAGAAAGCAGCACAAATCTGAATTTGTCATAAATGTCATTCATTACATAATATGCATGTATTCTTTTATATTTGACAAACAAGTGCATACTAATATAAAAATTGGTTTTATTTACTTGTTCTATATCAATATGATGGTTGAATTACAAATTTATTAAATTTTACAATGGAAAAAATAAATATTGTTTAAAAAACATCAAATTTTTTAAAATTTGACATATGGTATTTTGCTGTTTACATGGAAATTTACTAAAGTGTATAAATATAATGCTTTGACCGTATGCAGTTAAATATTGAATAAATTGATATATATTCATATTCAATAAATAAACATAAAACGAACACACACTCTGAACGCTTTGACTAATTTATAAACGCTTTTTTTTTTTTTGACAGATTTTTTTGTGCTCCTGATCGTTTATAAAAACGCACTTTGTATCATCTTAACAATTACCTTTTGAGTACAGTAATCATTTGAACTAAAAATTATATATCTTTGATAAAAAATGCATTAATATAAACAAATAATTTAATTGAATAATATAACTCATAAATATAGAATACCATGTAACTCAAATTTAAAATATTACAATATAAAAAAAAATAGGATTGTATCTATTAAAAATCTAAGACTTTTTTAAATGTTTTAACGTCTAGTACTATCTCTTGTTTAAATTGTATGTTGAATTCATTAAGATTCATTAAGATTCTAATAACACGAATATTATACGGCCTCATGTTCAAACATGTACCTATGCTACAAACAGCTTAATTGAACAGATAGCGCTGAAAAATTTCTTTTGCATGAAAATACATTAATTCAAAATATAATAGCATTGAATTCTGAACAATAACTTATAAATACAATCACCAATACAAATTTTTTTGACATTTAGAAAAGCAAATATTTTGACATAACAGTAACACTTGTATAAAATGTGTTCAGATAATATTGCAGAATTTTCAACATTCAATGAATTCCAAACCAATATAATTAATTAATTAAACAAATAATATTTTTAAGTTAAAAACTCTGTTAAAAATTTTTTTAAAATAAAATTTTTTAAATAAATTAAAGTAATTGCTTCTACTATCTTTCATAAAGAACAGTTTATGATTCTTTAAATCTAAACTATAAATTTTTAATAAATCTTTTTTTTTTTGTGTAAGGTAATTAATTCCGATATTAATACCCCAACTTTTGCACTTTATAAAACTCATAAAAAGAAAAACTACTATTTTTATATGAAAATCTTATATTTTAATATCAAAAAAATTTTCTTCCTATAGAAACAAACCCAATTTTTTTCCACGTACACATGTTCTTAATGCTATTAAAACATTAAAAGTAATTAAATTTAGAAATAAATTTAACTACTGTCTAAGAATTCCTTATAGAATTAATAAGTTTTCAATTTTTTTGCTTTCGTATTTGTTTTTCTTCTATAAAAACTTGGTTTTTATTTAAAAAAAAAAAACCATATACCCATAAGAATTTAAAATTACTCTAACACTAAATAAATTTTTTTATGATCAAAGTTGTTTTAATTATCTCAAAGGAAAATGAAATTAAAAAAAAAAAAAAAACACAAATTTTAATTTTTTTTTTCAGTAGGATCTTAAAAGAAAAACTAATTTAAAGATAGCAATAAATCAATTTTATAAATTCAACAAAAAAAAAACAACAACAACATAAATATAACAAAAAGTCAATGAAACTTTCAAGTTCTTTAAAAAATATTATTCTGGAAAAAAAAAACAACATTTTTTTAACAAACTTATTATTCATAACAGTTAAATCTGTTTTTTCTTGTTTTTGTTTTTATTTTAAAACTGCAAAATAAAATCTATAAATATTCATAAAAAAGTATAGTAGTAGTTATTTTATAAATTTTAATTACTTTCCTGTTTTTGTATTTTTTTTTTTTAAATTATGCGCTAAAAGTTGTATCAAGATAAATTTTAAATATAAATTAATCTATATTGGCAATACTGAAACAGATTAATCAAATAATTTTTTATGACTGACAGAATTTTAAAGATCCTTAACTTGTTCTAGTAAAGCTAAACTTACTCTGAGCAATATGGTTCTATTATAGCCTATGTACAATGAACGCTCACGTTTCGCTCTCTACAAGTAGCTATCTGTCAAACTAAGTTAAATATATTAAATTATATGAAAGTGTCTACAATAAATGCAGCTATGTCGCAGCCATTAATAAATTTGTTTAACTTTTTTGTTTCCTCTAAGTATTCAACTGTCAAATAATTGAACTTTGAAAAATATTTTTTATTCAAAAATAAAAAAATATATTGTTAGTATATCCATTATTCAAAATAGCAATACAATAAACTTTAAACTATTGAATATTTTTTAATTCATGAAATTTGTAAACAAAACAATGTCAAAAAACGCTCTCATGTACATTTCATTGTGGACTCTTCTTTGTTGACTACGTAGTGAGAGCGGAACGAGAGACTCATTGCAGGTAGGCTAATACTAATTATTGAAAGATTAAATACCAGATCATTATTATAGAAAGATAAAATGCCTTTCATCTGACTTTTACAAAACGCTTACAGACTTACCAGGTTTTTTTGAAAAATTGCTTTCATTTAGGATATTTTTTGTTTTCTATATTAAAAATTTGTTCTAATTTCTGGTAAGACTATACTCATTCTCGATCAATTCTATAAAATAGGTCTTCCTTTGTCTAAGAAGAATCCTTTTTTGGTGGCAAATGTTTAAAGAAAGATTTCAAAACTAAAAATTAAGTAGAAGGAAACTCTGTAAAAAAAATACAATTTTATTTTAAGAAATATATAAGCCAATTATATTGAAAGAGGGAGATTCAAGTGTGAAATATTAGATATTTGGAGCAAATTTGATTTGTATTAAGTTATTAAAAGTATATTATTAAATATTAAAAATTTTTCTCACTTTTAAGATTTAATAAAACTAATAAATGCAATATAAATTTATTTTAGAAGAATGCATTTAGACATCATTGCAATACCAGCATTATAATTTGTGTCAAAAAGATAATCAATTACTACTAGAATCTTCAATAGTAGGCTATAGTAGTTTTGGATAGTGCAACAAACACATTAAACTGAAAACGCTCATGAAGATGTCAAATAAACCAGGGTAACTTTTTTACAATTTTACCCAGTTTGAAAAAAAAAACCAGATCTCCAGGAAAACAAAACTTACAATTTTCAATGCTTGAGTAGAACCCGTGCTTATGAATGGCAATGAAACATGGCTGATATCTAACATTATCAGACAGGAACTGGAAGTATTCATTAACAAATGTTTTCGCATAATATTCAAAATAATCTGGCCAGTCAGAATAACCAACAAAGATATATGAAGAATTACCGCAGAACAATCCCTACTCAGACAATAAAGAAAGAAAAAATTAGAACTGGATTTGGCCAATGCTATGGCCGCTAAGAAAATATTACAACAGCATAAGTTACCTGTCCATGGAATGAATTCCTATCGAAGTTAAAAACCAGGCGCTCCGGATCCAAATAATACCTGAAAACGCAAAATATTAAATGAACAATACAACCTAATGTTTCAGAATGTAAAAACAGCAGCAGGAAAACATGTGAGAAAATTGTGTGCGTCGCGGAACGACATGGGAAAAAAATATTTTTATAGCGTTTAATTTTTAACTTTAAAACCCCTTTACTGAAAAGATAAAAAATTTTTAAGATATTACTTAGAGATATTCCCTAGACTCTAGTTTAAATTTTACTCTCTTTTAGAAAATTAAACTTGATGTATGTAATAAAAAAATTATTATGATTGCAATACAATACATATTATTTAAATTTTAACTATGTCTTTTCGTAAAATATCATATTGAATGCCGTTATTCTTTAATTAAAGATTCTCATGTAGCAAAAAAAAAATTAAAAGACCTACACATTAATTACCTACTAAAAATAAATCTTAAATATAAATATGCACTTAACTAAACTTGTACTAAAATCATATTAAAATTAATTTTTTTTTAAATAAGTTAACAATAAGACATTAAAAACGAGTAGCAGTCAAACTGATGAATCATATTTTCTTTTATTTTCCTCCCATGTTCAACTACCTTCAAGCAAACAATACATCTACCATTGATCTTCTGATTTTTTTTAATGTTTAAGTTTTTTGTTTTTTATTTTGAGAAACAATAACAATAGAATCAACAAAAGAATAAATCAAATGCAATTTCTGAACACAACCAATTTTTTTTTTTTTTAGAAGTTTCGATGCAAACAATAAGAAAAAAAAAAACTTCATTATAAATAAATCGATTTTGTTAAAATTTATGACAAATTCCAAAAATATTTTTTTTTTTTTTATTTTTCTTATTTTAACTATTTTTTATTTTATATTCATTCTTAATATTATTTATTTATATTTATATTTCGCGAAACTAAAAATCTATATAATATATTTATACATATATATGTATTTACAAAAGTATCTTTATTGTAACTATATAGTATCATTTCTTATTTATTTATTAAAGAGAGCGCAAAATTTTTTAACTTTAAATGTAAGCGCAATAAAAAACAAGATCAAGTAAAAAAACAAATAAGAAAATGATTTGTCATAATGTATTATTTTCGCCTTTAGCTCAAAAATTTTTATTATAAATCCAGCACACCCTCTAAAACAAACAAAAAAAAAAGAAACAAGACCTGAAATGGAAAAATCATATAAAATGAAAGAGACAAAAAAACTAAAGTAGAAGAAGACAAAAAAAAAATGCATTCCATAATCATTTAACTATACTATATTATAGCTTTAGGTACTGTTAGATATCTAACTATGCTAGTTTAACTATGCTATCTAACTGATTAAAAATAACAAGTTTTTTTTATATATACATATACATATATATATATATACAAATAAATGTATATAATTAACTTGCTTTTGAATTGCTTTAGTTTTGGATTTCTTGAAAATCATAGTTTTGTTGTTTGCTTTTTTGTTCTTTTTTTTTTTTTTTGCATTTATCCAGTCCAGGTTATCTTGTGGCATGGCATGCTTTTTGCATTACACTGTATATTTTTTATAAACTTTTCTTTTCTTTTCTAAAACATTTAATTTTAATTTATTTTTTTTCTTGTTTGTTTGAACTCCTGATAATTGTATTTGTAAATATATAATTGATTACAGATATACGTATATTTTGTCTCTTTCTAACATTAAATATTATTTTCTATGCGCATATTATAATATGAACAACATTCTTTTTGTTCGTCAACTTTCAATTAAAGTCAAAATAACACGAGATCACCACTTAATTAAGTCGTGTTAACTATTATTTTTTTTTTTTTTATATTTTAAATAGTTATTAATTTAAAATAATTTTTATTTAAATGTATTGTATTTGGAGATGGTAGTATTAAGCATGATATGAAACAATGACTTAACTAAGGTGAGAATGACATTTTGACAGATTATGGCGCATCGTCTTGAAAACGTCTCACTAAGTGTGGATTTATGTTGGAGCTGCGACAATTGATAAGAGCATAGCATAGAAAACTATATACAATGATTTAAATAGAGGTGTTTATATTAGAGCATCGCTTTAATCATCGATAAACAATATAAATTTTCTACGCTATACTCGTATCGACGCTCTTAGCACTTATCGCAGCTTCAACATAAACGCACCTTAAGCCAGAAATACTAAAACAAGAATATTCGATAGCTGTGTTTAAATCAATACTTCTGTATGGTATCTAAACATGGGACGATAGACACAAATAGCATTAACAAAACACTGAATCCTACTTATCAGTAATCAAATAATTATTGTGTGTTTTTTACTCACCAAGCTTCATTATTTTGTTGTCAATTGTTGTATTTAATTAGTGACAAGTTGTTAGTACAGCAGGGTCCAGGTTTACCTAAATAAGTGTCTTAGAATAATCTGCAGATTCTTCTGGCCAAACAGCAATGGTCAGAAAAATCTGCAGATCAATTGGAAAACACAGAGTATTACAAGAAAACTGCATTCCATAATCACGACCATCACAGAACTGAAGGTAATACAAACATTAAGAAACCAGTCCAAGCTATATGGAAGCAGGCACTTTAATGAAACCCACA